>JBBPBX010083142.1:0-15587 GCA_038048925.1 Garcialebias charrua | reverse complement strand
TCCTTATATGGTGTTGTGAGGGGTGGGAATTATGTAAATAACCTCCCGCGTGCACGAGCAGGTGAATAGAACAGGTGGGATTCATCATTATTTACACAGCTCATATACACACATTTCCTGACGATAGAAGACTTTGTTGGATCTGACGTGGCATGTTCGTACGAACGCTTCGTACGAACAAAAGTAGGAGAAATTTAGGATAAGAATACGAACATTTTCGTGCATGAGGGCCAATGTTTTAACCATAATTGGGGGCTGCCAATGCATTGTAAATGCTTGGAAGCCACGCTTGGAAGCCACCTATTGTTCTCCACCCAATAAGGGTTTCTTTATTTATTTATTGGGGGCTGCCAATGCATTGTAAATGCTTGGAAGCAACCTATTGTTCTCCACCCAATAAGGGTTTCTTTCTTTCTTTATTTATTATTCATCCATCCACATTAATGCGGCCCGAACCGTAACATGCACCCCCACAAAAGTTATATCAAAACGACCGGCCCGACTCCGAGATGATTGCTATTACAGCAACCCCTCGAGTTACGTCAGGGATAGGGACCTACGTGTGTGACTTAGGTCGATTTTGTCGTACCTCGCGGACCAAAAACACATGCCTGTCGTAGGTCCGCGTTTCTGACATAGGTCGCGGTTATACCGCTAACGGAGCGCCGCACACATATTTAATGGCATGAGACTGAACAAGCAGACATACTAAGGCCATAAACACGCACAGAACTGCACAATAAATAAAAAATATAATGTCTTACTTTGAGCCGGTGGCCCCGACTGCCAGGCGGACATTTGCGGCGAGCTCCCGGCCGCAGATGGACCCTCCACGGCATGTCGGCTCGGTGTCTTCGCCTGTGTTAGCTGCTTTGTTAGCTGCTGTCGTTAGCATGTCGGGCGGCGTTGTGGCCGCCGATCGCGGGGCGATCCGCGGCTGCTCCTCCGGACCTGAGACGTCCACAGAGTTGACCGAGTGTTTCCAGCTAATTTATCCGTATGAGGCAACCCTGATCGGGCACACGGAGCCAGCTGACAGTAGCCTCTGGAGCTCCATCGCAGTACAGTTGTAAAATGGCGACCGGAAGTGGCGAGCGGAAACGACCGGAAGTTGCGTAAATACGATAAATTTCTAATCAAAACGTAAAATTAATAATTATACTTTATTTATAAAGCCATTTAAAACAACCACAGCTGCAACAAAGTGCTATACACATGAAATTAATAACTTTTAAACACACAAAAAAAAAAAAAAATAATTTTTTTTTTTTTTTAATCATATTTTTATTAAATATGATAAAATCGTAAGTCTGAGTTGCCGTAGGTCGCAGGTGTCGTACCTCGAGGGTTTCCTGTACTTTTCTAAGCAATCGGAGTTACCATGGCGAAATATTTTGCTAACAAAAATCGCAAATTTCCCATAGGAAATGAATGGGACTTAACTTTTCAGAGAAACTGAGGGCCAGTTTACACGGCGCGTATTTTGAGTGTAACCGCTACTTTCTCTTTGCGACTTTGCTTATCGCCTACACGACACCGCTGGCCCCCCTCGATGACACCGATACTTTTCTGACCCTGCTCTCAAGGTGGAAGTTTTTCGCTGACCCCCCGTTGATAATGTAAACATCTCCCACGGAGCTTTTGTTTGAACACATGCACGCAGCACGCACGCGCAGACAGCCGGCATTTTAACAATGGCGGTGGACTGGACAGTGGACACACGCACCACTTTCTGAACTATAGCTGATGGAATATATTTTGATTCTCATATTTAATTATTCTACACCTTACCTGCATCTGTGTTGGAAGAGAGCCAGCTGCCTGGATCCAGTTGTCGCTGTTAACGAGGCAGTCGGACATTTCACGTGTCACGCTGCACTATAACATACTAAATGTGCTATATATTAACAGTTTAACAATAATAAACAGTATTTATGTTAGCGTGGGAGATATTTAAATTTATCTGAGCTAAATGAAGCTATCTGGACTCGTTACGTCATGCCTAACATGCTGCTGAAAATGAAGACACCAGGTTGATTTTTAATTTATTTATTTATCCAACACCACAAACTCATGTCACAAACACTGAGAATTAAATTGAACACTTTTAAAAACACGTTAACCGGACTCTGTTGTTCATCCTGGTGGACACTGGACCCAGATCCGAACCGCCGGTCCGCTTCGTGGAACAGCTTCGACCTCGCAGGAAAAAAATAAAAATAAAACCTCAGTTGGTTGTTCTGTGATCGAACTAAACACCAGGACACATTATTAAGAACATGGTTTACCTTGTAGCGCTGCTGTAAATCAGCTGATTCTCACGGACTAAAGTCAGACATGTTGACTCGGTTCCGGTCCAGACGTCCAGTCAGCAACTGGTGTGCAGATGAAGCGGTCCACTTGGTGTCAGATCTGTTGACTCTTATCCAAATTCCAGCTTTAACTTGTTGTTAACTTGTTGACAACAACTTGTAGTAGCTGAACTTTTAGCCAGAGAGGAAAACAGGCTGCCTCGTGTGCTTTGTTTACCTCAAGCAGCAGTGGGTGGCGCATGCGCAGTAGTGAAGGTTCCAAAGATCACAGCGCCATCTACAGGCCCAGCATGGTAACTACAGTAAATTCATGAGTACGGGGGGTGGGGGGGAGAGAGTCGTATCCACAGAATTCGCCCATGTCAACGCAAAACTTTCAACCTAATTAACATACCCAAAAGTTGCGTTTCCCCCACACAGTGTCCGTGTAAACAGGGCCTGAGTTACATAGGGCGCCATTTTGGTTCAATATACAAGGCAATATACAAGGCAGGTTCAATACACAAGCTAGTTAGGTGAGGCGGCCATTTTGACTCAAACTACCTAATTAGGTGAGTCGGCCATTTTGAATCAAACTAGCTAATTAGGTGAGTCGGCCATTTTGAATCAAACTAGCTAATTAGGTGAGTCGGCCATTTTGAATCAAACTAGCTAATTAGGTGAGTCGGCCATTTTGAATCAAACTAGCTCATTAGGTGAGTCGGCCATTTTGAATCAAACTAGCTAATTAGGTGAGTCGGCCATTTTGAATCAAACTAGCTAATTAGGTGAGTCGGCCATTTTGAATCAAACTAGCTAATTAGGTGAGTCGGCCATTTTGAATCAAACTAGCTAATTAGGTGAGTCGGCCATTTTGAATCAAACTAGCTAATTAGGTGAGTCGGCCATTTTGAATCAAACTAGCTAATTAGGTGAGTCGGCCATTTTGAATCAAACTAGCTAATTAGGTGAGTCGGCCATTTTGAATCAAACTAGCTAATTAGGTGAGTCGGCCATTTTGAATCAAACTAGCTAATTAGGTGAGTCGGCCATTTTGAATCAAACTAGCTAATTAGGTGAGTCGGCCATTTTGAATCAAACTAGCTAATTAGGTGAGTCGGCCATTTTGAATCAAACAAGCTAATTAGGTGAGTCGGCCATTTTGAATCAAACAAGATAATTAGGTGAGTCAGCCATTTTGAATCAAACTAGCTAATTAGGTGAGTCGGCCATATTGAATCAAACATGCTCATTAGTTGAGGCGGCCATTTTGAATCAAACAAGCAAACTAGGTGAGACGGCCATTTTGAATTAAACAAGTAAATTAGGTGAAGCGGCCATTTGAACAAGCAAATTAGGTGAAGCGGCCATTTTGATTGAGATATGGAACTTATATTTGGCAAATGGGTAGCTGACAATGATCCCTAATAAATTTCAATTGAAAATCCAACTTCCAAGATGGCCGACAACGCAAAAAAGTCAAAATACTGTAAAATGGTCAATTTTAGTGATATTGAGCTGAAACTTGGTATGGTGATAGCTGACAATGTTTCCTATCATATTCCATATCAAAATCAAAAATCCAAGATGGCCGCCATAGCTACTTTCAAATGGCTATAACTCGGCCATCTTTATACATAGAAAGCTGAAATTTGGTGAGGTTGTAGCTAAAGACATTCTCTATCACGTACGGAAACCAAAAATGAAAATCCAAGATGGCCGCCATAGCTACATTCAAATGGCTTTAACTCAGCCATCTTTATACATAGAGAGCTGAAATTTGGTGAGGTTGTAGCTGAAGACATTCTGTATTACGTACCGAAACCAAAAATAAAAATCCAAGATGGCCGCCATAGCTAAAAGAGAAAAAATGCCATAACTCAGCCATCTTTATACATAGAGAGCTGAAATTTGGTGAGGTTGTAGCTGACGACATTCTCTATCACGTACAAAAAACGAAAATAAAAATCCAAGATGGCCGCCTTAGCTAAAAAGAAAAAACACCATAATTCAGCCATTTTTAATGCTATTTAGTTGAAATTTGGTGTAATCGTAGCTGAAAATGAACCCAAACACCTTTACTATCATTTCAAGAATTTTATTTGGCTCCGTGATATGTGCTATTAACATTTGGAGCCATTTGTATTCAGGATGGCTGCTAACGGGCAGTAGCCTGGCAGCCCCCGTCGAAGTTTCTCCAGGAACTTTCTAGTTTATTTATTATTCTTCCGTCTCCGTTAATGCGGCTCGTACCGTAACGTGCACCCCCACAAAAGTTATATCAAAACGACCGGCCCGACTCCGAGATGTGTGCTATTACTTTTCTAAGCAATCGGAGTTACCATCGCGAAATATTTTGCTAACAAAAATCGAAAATTTCCCATAGGAAATGAATGGGACTTAACTTTTCAAAGAAACTGGGTCACATAGGGCGCCATTTTGGTTCAATATACAAGGCAGTAATGCCTTTGATGTAGCCATTTTGGTTCTACAATTAAAGTAGGTGAGTCGGCCATTTTGAATCAAACAGGCTAACAAGGTTAGGCGGCCATTTTGATTCTCTAAGCTAATTAGGAGAGGCAGCCATTTTGAATCAAACTATCTAATTAGGTGAGTCTGCCATATTGATTCAAACTAGTTAATTAGGTGAGTTGGCCATTTTGATTCAAACTAGCTAATTAGGTGAGTCGGCCATTTTGAATCAAACTAGCTAATTAGGTGAGTCGGCCATTTTGAATCAAACTAGCTAATTAGGTGAGTCGGCCATTTTGAATCAAACCAGCTAATTAGGTGAGTCGGCCATTTTGAATCAAACCAGCTAATTAGGTGAGTCGGCCATTTTGAATCAAACCAGCTAATTAGGTGAGTCGGCCATTTTGAATCAAACCAGCTAATTAGGTGAGTCGGCCATTTTGAATCAAACCAGCTAATTAGGTGAGTCGGCCATTTTGAATCAAACCAACTAATTAGGTGAGTCGGCCATTTTGAATCAAACTAGTTAATTAGGTAAGTCGGCCATTTTGAATCAAACAATCTACTTAGGTGAGTCGGCCATTTTGAATCAAACCAGCTAATTAGGTGAGTCGGCCATTTTGAATCAAACCAACTAATTAGGTGAGTCGGCCATTTTGAATCAAACCAGCTAATTAGGTGAGTCGGCCATTTTGAATCAAACTAGCTAATTAGGTGAGTCGGCCATTTTGAATCAAACTAGCTAATTAGGTGAGTCGGCCATTTTGAATCAAACTAGCTAATTAGGTGAGTCGGCCATTTTGAATCAAACTAGCTAATTAGGTGAGTCGGCCATTTTGAATCAAACTAGCTAATTAGGTGAGTCGGCCATTTTGAATCAAACTAGCTAATTAGGTGAGTCGGCCATTTTGAATCAAACTAGCTAATTAGGTGAGTCGGCCATTTTGAATCAAACTAGCTAATTAGGTGAGTCGGCCATTTTGAATCAAACTAGCTAATTAGGCGAGTCGGCCATTTTGAATCAAACAAGATAATTAGGTGAGTCGGCCATTTTGAATCAAACTAGCTAATTAGGTGAGTCGGCCATTTTGAATCAAACAAGGAAATTAAGTGAAGCGGCCATTTGAACAAGCAAATTAGGTGAAGCGGCCATTTTGATTGAGATATGCAACTTATATTTGGCAAATGGGTAGCTGACAATGATCCCTAACCGATTTCAATTGAAAATCCAACTTCCAAGATGGCCGACAATGCCAAAAAGTCAAAATACTATAAAATGGTCAATTTTAGTGATATTTAACTGAAACTTGGTATGGTGATAGCTGAGAATGTTTCCTATCAAATGCCATATCAAAATCAAAAATCCAAGATGGCCGCCATAGCTACTTTCAAATGGCTTAAACTCGGCCATCTTTATACATAGAGAGCTGAAATTTGGTGAGGTTGTAGCTGAAGACATCCTCTATCACGTACGGAAACCAAAAATAAAAATCCAAGATGGCCGCCATAGCTACATTCAAATGGCTTTAACTCGGCCATCTTTATACATAGAGAGCTGAAATTTGGTGAGATTGTAGCTGAAGACATCCTCTATCACGTACCAAAACCAAAAATAAAAATCCAAGATGGCCGCCATAGCTAAGAAGAAAAAATGCCATAACTTGGCCATCTTTATACATAGAGAGCTGAAATTTGGTGATGTTGTAGCTGACGACATTCTCTATCACGTACAAAAAAACAAAAATAAAAATCCAAGATGGCCGCCATAGCTAAAAGACAAAAAATGCCATAACTCGGCCATTTTTAGAGCTATTGAGTCAAAAGTTGGCAACTTAGTAGCTGAGAATGAGCTCTAATAAACCCTGATTGAAAATTAAAAAATCCAAGATGGCCACCTTATCTAAAAGATAAAAAACACCATAATTCGGCCATTTTTAATGTTATTTAGCTTAAATTTGGTGTAATGTTAGCTGAAACTGAACCCAAACACCTTTCACTATCATTTCAAGATTTTAATTTAGCTCTGTGATGTATGCTATGAACATTTAGAGCCATTAGGATTCAGGATGGCTGCTTACGGGCAGTAGCCTGGCAGCCCCCGTCGAAGTTTCTCCAGGAACTTTCTAGTATTAATATTAATATGCAATACATACAACAACAAATAAAACTTTTTTCAAACATTATTTGTCTAACCTTGCTTTTAACAGTAAAACTACAAGCAGTACTTGAATCCAGTGTTAATTTTGACAGCTATTTTTAATTTAGTTTTAGTCTTAGTCATGTGACTAAAACATCATTTAGTTTTAGTCATTACTTAGTCATCAGAATTTTTTTTGTTTTAGTCTAATTTTAGTCGACAAATCAATGAAAACATTTAGTCGACGAAAATAATTAGTCAACAAAATTAACACTGATGTATACATATATCTCTGTTTGTGTCTTAGTGTATTTTGTAAGTACCTATACATGTATACCCTGATGCATGCTCACTTGGAGGCCATGCCAAGTCTGTACGGTTTACCCAAAATCCACAAACAAGGTATACCGGTACCTTTAAGACCAATTGTTAGCATGATTAACTCGGTCACTTACAATGTTTCCAAATATCTGGCATCTGTACTCATCCCTTTAGTTGGCAGCTCAGAACACCACATACAGAACACCATGGACTTTGTGGATAAGGTGAGGGATGTCATCATGGAGACTGATGAAACAATGGTCTCTTTTGATGTCACATCACTCTTTACGTGCATTCCTGTTGATGAGGCAGTAGAGGTGGTCTGTTTAAGGTTAAAATCAGACACCACTCTGAACAGCAGGACCACACTTTCCACAGAACAACTGTGTCAACTCTTGAAACTGTGCCTGCAGTCAACCTACTTCACATATGGGGAGCAATTTTATAGGCAGAAACATGGGTGTGCGATGGGGTCTCCAGTTTCTCCTATTGTTTCCAACCTGTACATGGAGGAGGTAGAAAAGAGAGCCTTGACGTCCTTTTCAGGGAGACCACCAAGTCATTGGTTCAGGTATGTTGATGACACCTGGGTTAAAATTAAATCTCAGGAAGTCCAACATTTCACTGATCACATCAACATAAATATATCAAGTTCACACGAGAAGATGTAAAAAATGGCAGGTTGGCTTTCTTGGACTGTGAGGTCTCAGTTTCTGATAGAGGAAATTTGCAAACTGAGGTGTACCGCAAACCCACCCACACAGACCAGTATTTACAGTTCGACTCCCATCACCCTCTGGAGCACAAGTTAAGAGTCATCAGGACTCTGTAAGAGCAGACGGCGTCCCCACTAACGCAGGAGACAGAAGGAGAAATCACACACAAAACAGGCTCTAGAGCAGGGGTGTCAAACATGCGGCTCGTGGGGCGAATCCGGCCCGCCAGGGGGGTTTAGTCGGCCCGAGGATAAATCGAAATTATTAAAGAAAAGAATAAACGTCATTTAAAAAAAAATCTGTTGTCCGCTTGAGGCGCTGTGTTTTAGTCAGTTCCTATGTTGTTCAACCTGGTGCATCTAGGACCCAGGGGCACTGTGTTTTAGTGAGTTCATTCGCTTTACCCGTGTTTATATACAGTTAGTCCCCGACTTACGAGCGAGTTCCGTACCTGCCAGTCGCTCGTAAGACAAAAATTTGTACGTCGGAACATGAAACACGTGTTCTCGTAAGTCCGGATTTTCGGTCGTAAGTCGGAAAATTTAAGCTAGCGCTACTACGAACACTCGTTTTTCATCAAAAACGTTCATACTAGTTCATGAACATGCTCAGAAACCTGTTTCCAAACGGTAAGCTAACACACTTTCATCTAAAAACACAAAAAAGTGCTGTATTTTTTACAAATTTACTGCTCGTTCGCCAGCTCGTAAGTCCGGGACCTCGTATGTAAGGGCGCTCGTAAGTCGGGGACTACCTGTATATCTGGCTTTACCCGCTTTTTTCTCTTGGAATGGGGAATCGGGAACCCTCATCAGCGGAATGTCCTTGTCAAAAAAGAGAAAAGTGGACACGGAGTGTCGGATTTTTCAAGAAAAATGGACTGCTTCCTATATGTTCACGGAAGTGAGTGGGAAACCCGTGTGCCTGGTTTGCAAGCAGCAAGTTTCTGTGCTGAAGGAGTACAATCTTCGTCGCCACTATGAAACTCAGCAGTGCTGGCCAGCGCTAATCCAAAAATTAGTTCCGCTATTTCTAAAGCACTTATTGATTTATTTAGGTCCGCAATTTCAAAAGCACTTATGTATTAGCAATTCTAGCAGACGCTAATGCTAACACGCTAACCGCCATTTTGAACAGGGCAAATGGCGAACTACTTTTTTAAATCCAGCAGATTTGACCATTTGAACCGGTTAAGCTCAGAAAAACCTTGTGCTATACTTTATATAGTATACTATAGCTATAGCTACTAAAGCTATACTTTATATATGTATATACATATATACATATATATATAGTATATACATATATATATATGTATATACATATATATATATATGTATTATATATATATATATATTATATGTATATACATATATATATGCAGTGTTTCCCCTACCATTATATAGGCGGGGCGCCCCGCCCCGTCAACAGAACCGAGCGCCCGCCTACCCACCGCTCCAACGCACCTGTTGGCACTGACGTAATGCTAAACTAGCAGCTCGCACTGCAGGTGCACTAGCTGAAAACATAAAAGCAGCCTCATGCTGAACACTCAGCTGACACCCCCACACACACACACGCGCGCGCACGGCAAACTGAACTCGTGTCTGAAATGTTTCTCTCCACAGCTCCTACTGTGCACGGCTGCGCACGCGGCCCTTCTCCGCCGAAAAATAAATAAAACTGAATGCGCGGCTGAAATGTTGTCTCTGCTCTCCTCTTAAAACTGCGCACGAGGCTTTGTCTCTATCTGCCAGTATCAGTGCTGCGCAGTGTTGCCACATCTCACGACAGAAACAAGCAAATCGCTCTTTGAAAACAAGCCCAAAACAAGCCCAACAGGCAACCCACCCCAAAGGGCCGTTTTTAAACAGTATAAACATACATTTATTATGGCATTACATATAAAGAGCAAAATTATGCTAAATACTTTGAAGAACATATCCACTCTTAAAAATAAAAATTAGGGGTGTTGATCGATTAAATTTTTTTAACTAATTAATCGCACATCAGTTTTAAAATTAATCGCGATTAATCGCGATTAAACACTTAAAGGCAACTTATAATAAAGATGGATTCATTCATCAGTTAAGTCATAACCTTTATTGTTTTTACTTTCACACAGTGTTTAAAAACTAGAAATAATTTTGTAAAGAAAATGCAGCACCTAACTAAAGTGCATTGCAAACATTCATTTTGTGGTTCAAAAACATTTTACTGTTTGATAAAACTATGAATTAGTGTGAACTGAGATTTAGAACCTTACAGAACATTTCTGCTTTGTTTTAAACCACATGTATAAGATCTACTCCTCTTCATTTATCCAGCTACTAAGGCAAACCAGACATTACTGTACAGTACTTGCATTTTAAGTCCTTGAACCTGGGATCAAGTGCAGTAGCATTCTTGAGCCAAGTGAGATTGGAGTTCTTCTTTCGTTGAGCCAGGTCTTCACAAAAGGCCTTCTTGAATCGCAGTGTGTTGACAGTATCATCATCTGAAGGCTCCATGACTCTGAACATGTGGCAGAAGGCAGGCAGCACCACGATGTACTTCTGTCCACCCTGAGTTTCTGTGACATACCTGTGAAAACACAAATTAATAAACAATAATCAGGTCTTTCTTGTAAATGAGTCCTTGAGGCTCATTGAGACTAACCTGTGTAAGTAAAGGTTGACTGAAAAAAAATTCATTAGAGCTTTTATTTAATTTCTTTTACTTTCACACAGTGTTTAAAAACTGAAATCAAAACATTTTACTGTTTGATAAACTGTATGAATTAGTGTGAACTGAGATTTAGAACCTTACAGAACATTTCTGCTTTGTTTTAAACCACATGAATAAGATCTACTCTTCATTTATCCAGCTACTAAGGCAAACATTACCTTCAAGGCCTTCTTGAATCGCAGTATGTTGACAGTCATCTGAAGGCTCCATGACTCTGAACATGTGGCAGAAGGCAGGCAGCACCACAGAACAGGAGATGTGTCCACCCAGAGTTTCTGTGACATACCTGTGAAAACACAAATTAATAAACAATAATCAGGTCTCTCTTGTAAATTAGTCATTGAGGCTCATTGAGACTAACCTGTGTAAGTAAAGGTTGACTGAAAAAAACCTCAGAGTTTTTATTTAATTTAATTCATTTATTCATTCATTTAGAGTAAAAAAGCAAATTCATCAAAAAGAAAAACACTGAATGAAAAGGGAGCAGAAAGAAGAATTATATTTTATTTTAAACACACACACACTAACTAACCAATATCAAACTTAACTACAAAGAAAAAGAAATAAAACCGTACCTGCATGGCTCAGGTAGCTCCTCCAACTTTTTCAGCTCAGCTTCTGTAAGCAGGGGGATTTCACCGTCTGTCCCGAGCGTTGTTGTTTTTTTTCTCAATGTTCCATTCGTGTCCAGCCTCTGGACGTGCTGCGCGCAGGCCTCTGCACAGTGGCGCTCGGTAGATTTACTCACAGTTAAAACAAAGGAGTGCAGGCTCCAGCTGTCATCAATAAAGTGAGCTGTGACACCCAAATAGTTATCATTGCTAGCAGAAGTCCAGTGATCGCATGTGAGTGCAGGTACGGTGCTTTCGCTAACAGCGTTAGCAAGCGGAAACCGGAAGTGAGGTCGGCATCCGGGGGGAGCTTTTCAAAATAATCGTTGCGTTATTTTATTTTAACGCGTCATAATAAATAAAATAACGCAAATAATTAACGCGCTAATTTCGACACCATTAATAAAAATACATTTTGCATATTTATACAAATTAATCCCATTATGTGGGTTATAATTGACGAAAAATTGTCTTGGAAACAACATATAAGTTCTGTCAATTTTTTAAATCTAAATCTATTTCAGTATTCTACAGAGTTAGAGATCTATTGAATGACAAGGCATTGTATCTGTTATACAATACACTTATTGTTCCACATTTGATTTATTGTGTTGGTGTTTGGGGTAAGGCGTGTAGATCAACTGCGCACGAGGCTTTGTCTCTATCTGCCAGTATCAGTGCTGCGCAGTGTTGCCACATCTCACGACAGAAACAAGCAAATCGCTCTTTGAAAACAAGCCCAAAACAAGCCCAACAGGCAACCCACCCCAAAGGGCCGTTTTTAAACAGTATAAACATACATTTATTATGGCATTACATATAAAGAGCAAAATTATGCTAAATACTTTGAAGAACATATCCACTCTTAAAAATAAAAATACATTTTGCATATTTATACAAATTAATCCCATTATGTGGGTTATAATTGACGAAAAATTGTCTTGGAAACAACATATAAGTTCTGTCAATTTTTTAAATCTAAATCTATTTCAGTATTCTACAGAGTTAGAGATCTATTGAATGACAAGGCATTGTATCTGTTATACAATACACTTATTGTTCCACATTTGATTTATTGTGTTGGTGTTTGGGGTAAGGCGTGTAGATCAATTACAAAACCTATTTTTGTTTTGCAGAAGAGAGTTATAAGAATTATAACCAGAAAACCTTATCGTCATCCAACAAGTATATTATTTTATCAGATGAAATTACTGAAGTTTTACGATCTGGTGGATTATAATATTTTGTTAATTATGTATAGAGCTCATAATAAAGTCAAAGTCAACTTTATTGTCAGAACTGCAATATGTACAGGACATACACAGGACCGAAATTGCGTTTCTCTCAGTCCCTCGGTGCAACAGTAACCATCTAAACACTAAACACTAAAACATTTAATAAACATAAGCATAAAATAGTAAAAAAGTGTAACACTGTCCTGAGTTTTTTCATAATAGTATAAAAGTATGAAAATTTACACCAACACTGAAACACCAAACACCCCTAAAACACCAAACACCCAATGAACATAAGCATAAAATGAAATAATAAAAGTGTAATACTGTCCTGAGTTTTTGCATAGTAGTATAAAAAGTATAAAACGTATATCTATAAAATAAACTGAAGTTTCTAGCGTTGACATTTGCAAAGAGTGGCACAGCAGCATATAAGTTAATGTACACAGTATATGTATGAGGTAGTTGATGTTGGTATAAGGCAAAGTGGCATATGAAGTAAGGCACATAAGGCACATTTGGCATCCTTAGATAAGGCTAGTCAGAGAATGCTGTGTATTATAACAGGGTATCCGCGGGGTTGTAAAAGGTAGTAAAAGGTAGTAAATGAAATTAACACAAATTAAGGCCATTAAAAAGTATTAAAAAGTAATAAACGTCATCTGACGAGGTATTAAATTTTTTAAAACCTACACAACTATATTTTTCCCTTTCTGGCGTCTTAAAAAAGGTCTGTGAATTTATTTATCTTTTTTAATTTTATGTTCCAAGTAGGACCTTAGCTAAAACAAAGACGTCATATCGTCAGTCAGTGTGCGCGCGCACTTACAGCTGGCCGAGGCTGATCATGTCTGTAAAAAGAAACAGGAAAGAGGAGCGCGACTTTATCCTCCGACATTTAACAAGAAATTTACCTAAACAATTGTTTGTTAGCTCGAAATTATAGCAAAAGGTGTGTGTCAGTCTAACGTTTTCTTAATAAATGTACTTTAATGGTTAATTCGGCTTTATTTATTTTTTTAAAGTGTCGCTGCCTGTGTGCACCGTGATCGCTCAGCGGTGAAAACAGGAAAAAGGAGCGCGGCTCGTTTCGCCGTCATTTAACAAGAAAAATACCTAAACAATTATTTGTTAGCTCGAAATTATAGCAGAGATGTGTTTCTGTCTATCATTTTCTTAATAAATGCACTTTAATGGTCAAATTAGCTGCATTTCGCCACCGTGGTGCAGCTTGCTGCTGGATTGAAGCAGTGAGCAGAGAGGTGGGGAGAGTATGGCAGGCCGATTGGGTCATTAATAGCTAGTGAAGATTCTCAGTCATCCAGGACATGGTGAATTCTAAAAAGTGCAATAAAAAAAACAAAGTATAGTATAATAGTATAATAAATAGTATAATAAATAAAGACCAGTTGTTTTTGTCTTGAACTTTTTTTAATTTGTCATTAAAGGCACGTTTTCCTATTACATGATACAACAGCCAACAGCATGCCATACCCTATGGGGCCATCAGGAACTGCAGGTTTTTTTTTTTCAGTCAGAATGAATGGAAACGGCCATATTTCAGTCAAATGGTTTATAAATATGGGGGGAAAAAATCTATAAATATGTCACTTCGTCCTATAAGTTGCAAGGCATGTAAATTATGCAAAAAACTGCAACTTACAGGATGAAAAATACAGTAGTTATTATTTTTCTCCCTCTCTTTTTGAATTATGCATGTGTTCAGTGTTGAATTACTTTAACTAAACTGTTCTGTTTTCAAGTTTACAGTTTTTTGTTTGCCATTAGAGATATGCTGTGTGTGGGAACAATTAAACTTTTTCTCTTGGGTTAGATTTAAATAACAAATAGGTCAGTGCTTTTATTGAGGCAAGAAGCAAATTGATGTACTGTATCCAGTAATTGTTATAAAACTACATTTACTACCAAAGCTTAGGAAGAAAATGACAGTAATCTTATCACTTTACAATTAGTTGCATGGAACTGAAATACAACAGGTTGCCGCTACGGTTACAGCTCGGTGCCGTGATGGTATTTAAAAATATTTTGATGGTATTAAAAAGGTATTAAAAGGTATTAAATTCAACTCTAGAATTTCTGCATATACCCTGTATAATGTATTGCCTTTGAATGTTCAGATGTATTTTGTAAAACAATCGAGTTGTTATAATCTCAAGGGAACTGATACGTTTGTTATGTTTAGGTATAGGACTAGTTTTAAAGGAAGGACTGCAATAGTTCAGGGAGTTAGGTTATGGAACGAAGAGGAAACTGACATTAAAGAAGCTAAATCAATAATTATATTTGAATGAAAGATCAAGGATAAATTGTTAAGGAAATATGTTTAACGAAGACACGAGTTTAAATAATTATTGTGATTAAGGGAGTTAATGAGTTATATGTTTTTTTTTGTTTGTCTTTTGGATCAAATCAAATAGTTTGTTTGAATTGTTTGTTAGAAAATAAGGGGCAGATAAGATTTTTTCTTCATCTGCCACCTTTCATTTTATATTTTAATTTTCTTGTTATCTGTGTGTTAAATTGTTTTATTTTGTGTCAGTTATAAAATGAAAGAATCAATAAATGAAAAAAATGAAAAATGAAATTAAGCCTCTGGGACTCATTTACCAGAGAGACCTGAATTTTAAACTAAGAGTGATGACAACAATGGACAATGACAGCAACAGACAATCAGGATGCGTACAAATTAAAAAATAAAATTAAAATTAAACAGCAAACTCATAGTAAGCTAAGTCAACAAAAAACTTTCTTTAATCTCTATCCTGAATCATGCTTTAAGTGTGCGCTCTTTCTCCCATCTTTATTATATTTTTCCCATATTTCCCCCACTTACTGGAGCTCATTTTATCGTGGTCTTGTAACTCTTGACAAAGAATAAAGAACAAAGAAAACAAGCCCAAACAAGCGACTTTACTTTCGAAACAAGCCCAATAACCCGCAACGTCGGTTCTTCTCCACCCCGCCATGGCAAGTTATGTAGGGGAAACACTGTATATGTATATATATGATGTATATATGTATATATATATATATATTATATATATATATACATATAT
>JBBPBX010083141.1:0-15588 GCA_038048925.1 Garcialebias charrua | reverse complement strand
TTATTATGCGCAGGCTTTAAAGTTATTGATCCTCACTACGAACACCCATCACTCAAAAAGTGCAGAACTTTATGAAAAAACAAAAACTGATGTCAACAAGCCCTGGAGCAAAGCCCTGCCCTGATGATGAGTGAGAGATTCAACCGTTCAAAAAGAGGTATTCTTTTATTATTATTATCTGTGGAATGTTCTGGAGAGTGATGTGAAAAATGCAAAATCAATGTATACATTTAAGAAAAAGGTCAAAAAGGACTTGCTCAAAAACTATATATGATGTAGCTTAGTGTGTTTGTGTATTACAGTTAGAAAAATTAAGTAGTTATTCATTTTGTGATGTAGTTTGTGTATTACAGTTAGAAAAATTAAGTAGTTATTCATTTTGTGATGTAGTTTGTGTATTACAGTTAGAAAAATTAAGTAGAGTTATTCATTTTGTGATGTAGTTTGAAGGTTATCATTGTTTGAACAAACTGTGAAATAAGGGGCAGATATAATAAGATTTCATCTTCTTTCTGCTCATTTCATTTTATCCTACTTGTATTCTTGTATCTGATGAAACTGTTTTGTATTGTTCTTTTAAAATGAATGAATAAACATCAAATCAAATCAAAATTATCTAAATAATCTTTTTTATTCAAAATCATAATCTTATTAACTTTTTTTTTTATTGTGTTTTATTTCCAGTCTGGGACAGACATCCACCAGAGATCACCTGCAGCTAAGAAGTGTGTGATGACTGAACTGAACTCTGAACTTTTCCAGCACCTGTCCCACCAAGAAGAAGTTGTGAGTACAGTAATGAGGACAAATACAGCCACACTGATGCTACTGGACAAAAACTTGATTAGTTAGATTGTAAACAGTCTGTTGCTGCTTATTGTTCTGACTGTTATTGTATTTATTAAGATTTTTTATTATTGTTAAAATAGTTTTATTGTAGAGTGCTGTTTATTTAAAATATCATCCAAATGGGTCACTTTTATTTATTACTACCGGTACAATACTGTACAGTACAAACATATTTTTGGCATATTTTCAAAATAAACATTTTGTAAGTCTTTATTTTGTGAACCAAGGGACCTACGAATGAGCCAAAGTTGAAGAATGCCATCGACGTACAGCAGAAAATATGTGACCTACGAACGAACCAAGTCAAAATATGTAATCGAGCTACGGCAGACTGGATGCACGACCTACGAACGAGCCCCATTACAAGTATATAATCGAGCTACGGCGTAACTGCGTCACATATGGCAATCGGCGAGGTGGGGGAGGGGATTGCCTTTGGCTGTTGCTTGTTGGGCATGGGCGTGACACTGCGCATGACAGTGGAAAAGTACCGCCAGCGAGAGGGGGGGGCTGGGCTTCTGGCGGATGTACACACAGCCGCAGTGCACCTGGCGGCGGAGGGATCCGTACAGGTAAAGCGGTAACTATTTAAAGGGCTGCGGCCATTTTGTCCCTCGTGGGTTAGTTACGGCGATTGATGAGAAGAGACATACGAACGAGAACGAAGAAGAACAACGATAACGAGAGAAAAAAACAACAAACAACGTACGAACAGGTACTGTAATAAATTTAAATTTACAGTAGCAGTTTTAGACTAAAGCGAACGTTAGCACGTTAGCATTCATTTTAATTTTTGCTCCTTAGGAATTAGCACGTTAGCTAATTTTCGACGCTAATTTTCGACGCTAATTTTCAACGGGTCATCGAACGGGCAGGTACGGTCCAGTACTAAATGTACTCAAAGAAATATTTTTAGACGAAAGCAAACGTTTGCATTGATTTGTGAACGTTAGCATTAATTTTAATTTTTGCTCCTTAGGAGTTAGCACGTTAGCTCGTACGCTAATTGTTGAAGAATGGCTCCGAAGAGACCTGGAAAGTCCGCGGACGCGGCAGAGGGGAAAAAACCTCGCAGAACGATCACGCTGGAGATGAAGGCAAAAATAATAAAAATGTCTGATGAGGGCATGACACCCTCAAAAATTGGAGAGAGGCTAGGGTTACCGAGGTCGACTGTGGGGACCATTACGAAGGACAGAGAGCGCATTCTGGAACAAGTGCGTGCTTCAGCCCCCATGAAGTCCACCATAATCACTAAAAAAAGGACGGGTAAAATAGTTGAGATGGAAAGGTTGCTTGTGCTATGGCTGGAGGACAACACGCAACGCAGAATACCAGTTGGCATGTCTGTGATTTGCGAGAAGGCAAGGATGATCTATCACAGGCTGCTAGAACTAGGGACGAGTGGGGGAGGTGCAGGGGAGCAGGGGGGTGCGGGGGCTGCACAGAGCGATCAGGGTGAAGGGACGTCCTCCCAGAGCGATCCGGGTGAAGGGACGTCTTCCCAGAGCGCAGGAGGAGGGACTTCAAGCGCAGGAGGAGGGACTTCAAGCAGCACATCAGGGGAGTTGGATGGACCAGAGACCTTCAATGCATCTAAAGGATGGTTTGATCGTTTCAGGAAAAGAAACAACTTCCACAACATCAGAGTTCAGGGTGAGCATTTAATTTCTCATTTTTATTTTTTAATAATGCAGGTAGTCCACAAGTAACAATTTTTTTTCAATCTTTTTTCCCTTTTATTACAGTGTTACAACAGCTTAACCGTGTCATTTTGTGTGCATTTAAACAGGTGAGGCAGCAAGCGCTGACCACGAGGCAGCTGAGGCATTCCCAGCAGAACTGGCTCAGATCATCAGGGACGGCGGGTACACTGCCCAGCAGGTGTTCAACGTCGATGAGACAGGGCTGTTCTGGAAGCGTTTGCCAGACAGGACCTACATCAGTAGGGAAGAACGAACCGCACCCGGCCACAAGGTCGGCAAGGAGCGTTTGACCTTGCTGGTGGGGGGCAATGCTTCGGGTGATTGCAAACTCAAGCCGTTGTTGGTGTACCAATTTAATAAACCCAGGCCCTTCAGTGGTATTGATAAATCTACGCTTCCTGTTTATTGGGCGTCTAATAAAAAGGCTTGGGTGACGCTGGAAGTTTTTAAAAATTGGTTCACCAACAACTTTTTGCCAGAAGTCAAGCGTTTTTGCACTCTCAAGAAGATTGCCTTTAAAGTCCTGCTGGTCTTGGACAACGCTCCAGGACACCCCCCTGCTCTCACCGACTTGGACAGGCGTGTGAAGGTGGTGTACCTGCCTCCCAACACCACCTCTTTGATCCAGCCAATGGACCAAGGGGTTATTAGTACGTTTAAGGCGTACTACCTGCAGAGAGTCATCCGTGCCGCTTTGGAGGCAACCGAGAAGTCTGAGACCCTCACACTGAAAGACTTCTGGCGCAAATACAACATCCTTGATGCTGTGCACAACATTGGCCACTCCTGGCGTCGTGTTACTGAACAGAACATGTGCGGAGTCTGGAAGAAGCTCTGTCCAGAGCTTGTTCAGGGGGTACACGATTCCCAGGAGGTGGACCGTGTAATCGAGGATGTTGTGAGGATGGGCAGGTCACTGGAGCTCGACATGGACCAGGACGATATCCAACACCTGCTGGGTGCATCAGGAGAGGACCTGTCCCCAGACGACCTGATTCAGCTCGACAGGCACGTCCCGGATGAGGAAGTGGAGGTGGAGGAGGAGGTGGAGGTCATTCCTCCGACCTTCACCAGGCAGGAGATGGTGCTGGGCTTTCAGGAACTCCACAGCTTCCTGGCGAGGATGGAGAAGCAGGACTCCGATTGTGAGAGGTTCGCCAAGGTCCGTCGGGGTGTCCTCAATGAAGTTGCGTGTTATCAGCAGATCCTGGATGACAAAAAGCTTGAAAAGGTGCAGAGCAGCATGCTGCAATATTTTACAAAGGTCACAGCACCGCCTCCAGGATCTGCTGGTGCACCAGCTGAAAGGCCATCCAGTCCTCCTGCAGCAAGCCAGGAGGAGGCCTTGGACATCCCACCAGCTGAAAGGCCATCCAGTCCTCCTGCAGAAAGCCAGGAGGAAGCCATGGACAGCCCACCCTCTCCCCAGTGAAAGACGCCCAACAACCGCCCGCCCCCCCCTGCTCCCTCCCTCCAGGTACAGTACGTACTGTAATGAAATGTTATTTTTTGGAGTTGTCATGTTACACACATTAATTTAATCTGTTACTGTCTCTGCTTATGTTCACAGCCTACTACACCTTCCTCCTCCCCCTCCTCTCCACCAACTCCACCGTCCCATCACTGACCTGCCCACCCTCACATTCCAGCACAGCAACGTCAGAAAGGTACAGCAAAGACATGTTAATTTCTTATAATTTATTATTTTTGTTTTAACTTACATCTACACCTACTGTAATCATCACCTCTCTCTCGACAGCCTCCAAAGCGGCACGTCCCCCTGGTCCATCCACACATCTGCTACGCACCACACCACACACGTAAGGAGAAGTTGTTGTTGTCTGTGTTGTTGTTGTTATCAGCAGGTGTTCACGTCTGTGTGTGTGTTTGTGTTTCAACAGCTCCACTTGCTGCTTCGCCTCATGGAACAGCGTCAGGTACCACGTACCGTGCTCCTGCTGCTCTGCCTCCAGCCTCCTGCCTGTCCTCCAGCCTCCTGCCTGTCCTCCACACATGCACCACACAGGTAAGGAGAAGTTGTTGTTGTCTGTGTTGTTGTTCTCTGCAGGTGCTGACGTCTGTGTGTGGTTGTGTTCCAACAGTTCATCCGCGTGTTGCTCCACCTCATGGATGAGCCTCTGGTGCTGCCTGTCCTCCAGCCTGCCTCTGGTGTCCTGCATGTTGCCTCCATCCATCACCTTTGTGTCGTTCTGCCTAAATGACTGCTGCCAAAAACCAAAAAAACTTCATGTGATGCACAGACCTGCTCACATCAGGACCACAGACCTGAACTGACACCTGCCTGAACTAACAGCTGGCCTAAAATGCTCCCAACATTCATTGTTGAGCAATGGCTAAGCAGTTCCATCAGATGCAGGTTTGATCATGAGAAAAACATCTGTCTACCTACACTTCAGTCAAAGTAAGGCAATTTTGTTTCATTTTTCTGCTGCTTCTAGCTTTTTCTGAGTTCATGGACTTCTTTCTCATGCACATGGACACTTATCAACGCACTGGTTTCAAAAACAAGATGGTTGCAACATGTTTCTGATAGATGTGATGCTGCTGATGGATTTATGGATTCACACGAAGGACTCCTATGCAGGGGCGGAGTGGGACAACTTTTCAGCCCGGGAGTTTAATGGCCAAGAGTGGCCCATTTTTTCACATTTTAAAAATATTTGGCAAAAATGTAGCCTATAATAATTTTTTAATTGCAATACAATCAACAACTTTTTTTTGGTTATAATTTTTAGTTACATTTTGTTACAATTCAGCAAATCAGGTGGGAAAAAAACTAAATTAGTTGACTTAAAAAACAGAAAATGATAAGTCAATTCTTTGTTGCTCTTTCCATATCAGACTCAAAGATTACTGAAAAACTCAAAACGTAATTTTGTTGGCTTGAACGTTGGCCAGCTGTCATGAGAAGTTTGCACTAAATACAGTGACAAAAAGATAAACCATAAAACTATTTTACATTCAAAATATTAAATTTGAGGCCAGATAAAATGTCAATGAGACCAGATTTGGCCCATGGGCCTCGAGTTTGACATGTGATCTACAGCATCAGTAAGCGCCTAAGAAGTGCACTAGTTTCTGCCACCATATGTGTTACTTTGTCATTGTCAATGGACATAAGAAGTTCTTTCTCTGTGGACATCAGCATAAATGCCTCCAAATGCTCCTGGTTAAGTGTGCTTCATAGTCTATTCTTGATGAACTTGAGAGTAGAGAAGCTTTCACATGCAACATGAGACAACAAATATTTGTATGCCAGCCCTATATAGGCATCTGTGAAAAGGTTATACTGTGTCAATATAAGGTAAACACAGATAACACAGTTTCTGCAAGAAGAACAAGCCCTGCTTTCAAGTTCAATCTCTGGTTCAACCCTGTTCCATCTCAGTACCATCTTGACAGTGGACTCTTCCAGAGGGGACTTTTTCAGCCTATCCCAAGACTGGACAGCTCTGTGTGTGTAAAGTACTCACTGTGGCTCTCTCATCAAATCTAAGCAGATTTTTGCTTGTTGCTTGAAGTGCTGAGCTCTTGAGTCCTTTAAGCCTCATCTCTGAAAAGTTTTTAGGGTCAAGACAAGCAAAATCAGAGACAAGTTTGGCATTGGTTGCAATATGTATGCATATGCATGAGTTTATTTTTATTTGTCTATTAAATGTGTTGCTTTAACATTTTTCTGTATCCTGTTTTCACTTCACCTCATGCATTTCTGCCTCATTACGTAAATAAGGACTTGTGTGGAAAATTAAAAAAATAATTACATTTAATTACATAACACAAGTCATCTAAGAGTAAAAGTAAAAACAAAAAAATATGTAGGCCTACCGGTATTTTAAGCACAGTAAAATGTAAAATTATGAATTAAAATATATAATTTGTTGGAACTAAGCTGGAAAAAAAACATGATGGTCAATTAATTTTTAAAACATGAGATAAAGTTCTAAAAAAGCTAAGTCTGGTCCTCTAGACATTCAAAACACAAAACAAAACAAAGCAAAAAATGTCCAGAGGACCAGACTTAGCTTTTTTAGATTTTTCTACCTGGATTATTGAGCATGCATCAGGGTATGAGATAAAGTTATCTTTTAATTTAAATTGTCCTTTGACGTTTATTTATTTATTGGTCAATTTATATATTTCTGCTTTTATTTCTAATTAGGCTCAGGCTGTCAGTTTAGGTCCCACTTGACTTTCATGCATGTTTAGTGACATAGTACAACGTTGTGACATTAGCTTAATTTATTATGCTAGTTTTTAATTTATATTACCTGTTGCTTCTTCTGTCTCTTTGAAAAAATGTCTGTAAGCTTTGCACATTTGGCAGCTTCCTCCGCCTTTCTTTTCTTCAACCTGACTTTTTCAGCTCCACGGCCCCTTCCTATCCATTTTTATTGCTAATTAGCAGTTTGGACTCCGCGCTGCTCCATCAGCTGATGTTTTGGAAAATACGTGCTTCGCTGCTGGGTTGGACTCAACCAACGGTGAATTTTCAGGGGTGTTTTTTATCAAATGGTAGCTCCCAAGCTGCCGGCCCAGTGCGGCGCAGTCTCTTAAAGGGATCAGCGCTTTAAGAGACTGCAGGCTGCAGTCTCTTAAAGTGATCAGCGCTCCCTCCCTTTAAGAGGCTGCAGCCTGCAGCCTAAAGTCAGGGACAAGTCGATTTTGAGCAGATTCATTCAACCGTCATCATTTTCCCCGTGCGCCTATCGGCCCATTCATGACGCGGCCCATCGGGAAAACTCCCGAATCTCCCGATGGCCACTCCGCCCTTGCTCCTATGTTAGAATGTTGTTCATCGACTTCAGCTCGGCATTTAACACCATCATCCCCCAACAGCTCATCCTTAAACTGGACAGTCTGGGGCTGAACACCTCAATGTGTAACTGGCTGCTAGACTTCCTGACCGGGAGACCACAGACAGTGCGGGTCGGGAGTAACACATCTAGCACCATCACATTGAACACAGGGGCCCCACAAGGATGTGTGCTGAGCCCCCTTCTATTCACCCTGCTAACACACGACTGCACACCATCGTACAGCTCCAACCACTTCATCAAGTTTGCGGACGACACAACAGTGGTGGGTCTCATCAGCAACAACGATGAGACGGACTACAGGAACGAGGTGAGCCGCCTGGCCTTGTGGTGCGGACACAACAATCTCACTCTCAACGTGGAGAAGACAAAGGAGATTGTTGTGGACTTCAGGAAGAAGGATGCCCAACATGCCCCTCTGACCATCAACAGCACCGCAGTGGAGAGAGTAGACAGCACCAAGTTCCTGGGAGTGCACGTCTCAAAGGACCTGTCCTGGAGCAGGAACACTGCAGCACTGGCAAAGAAGGCTCACCAGCGTCTCTACTTTCTCCGCAAGCTGAAAAGGGCTGGAGCTTCAACCCCCATCATGAGCACCTTCTACAGAGGTGCCATAGAAAGTGTCCTGACCAGCTGCATCACTGTGTGGTTTGGTGCATGTACTGCATCCTGCCGCAAGAGCCTCCAGCGCATTGTGAGAGCAGCTGAGAAGATCGTGGGCACCTCCTTGCCCTCACTGCAGGACTTACACAGCAAACGCCTCACTCGGAAAGCCCACCGCATGGCAGGTGATCCCACACACCCACTACACAGCTGCTTCAGACTACTGCCATCAGGGAGGAGACTGAGGAGTCTCCAGGCTCGAACCAGCAGACTGAGAGACAGCTCTGTTCATCAGGCAGTCAGAATGCTAAACACTCTGCCTGCTCTGCCCCCCCTCCCATTTGAACTGCCTTAACACTAAAACTTTCTCACACATTATCACTCAACACAAAGTTTTTCACTAAACTCTCGGTCATGTGCTCATACAGTTTGCACTACTTCTCATACTTGCACTAATGTCTGTATTACATCACTGCCTATAATCATAATACTGTTTACATTCTCTGTTTACATTTATTAATACTGTTTACTTTTATTACTACTGCTTACATGTAATTACTACTGTTTACATTTATTTACACTACTCTAATATCTACACCACTGCTGGTACATATACAGTGTGCTCTGAACGGTCTTATTTAGGGATGCCCAATGTGCCTTACTGCATATGCCACTTTTTGCCTCTATAACAACATCAACTACTACCTCATACATATACTGTGTACATTGACTCATACGCTGCTTTGCCACTTTGCAAATGTCAATGCTAGAAACCTTTAGTTTATTTTAGTTATACTTTTTATACTCTTTTTTTTGTGCTAGTATGCAAAAACTCAGGACAGTATTATGTTCATTAAATGTTTAATGTTTTAGTTTTAGAGTTGGTGTGGATTTTCATGCTCTTGCACCGCTATGCAAAAAAAAAAACTCAGGACAGTGTTAGTTTTACTATTTTATGCTTATGTCTATTATTATATGTTTCAGTGTTTCAATGTTTAGATGTTTACTGTTGCACCGAGGGACTGAGAGAAACGCAATTTCGGTCCTGTGTATGTCCTGTACAGTACATATTGCAGATCTGACAATAAAGTTGACTTTGACTTTGACTTTGATGTGTGATTGTTGACATCATTTTGCTGATGGGAGTCCCTGATTTGCTGCTGTTGTGATGTTAAAAGCTGCTCTTTGAGAAGTGTTCATGTGTGATTGTTGACATCATTTTGCTGATGGGAGTCCCTGATTTGCTGCTGTTGTGATGTTAAAAGCTGCACTTTGAGAAGTGTTCATGTGTGATTGTTGACATCATTTTGCTGATGGGAGTCCCTGATTTGCTGCTGTTGTGATGTTAAAAGCTGCACTTTGAGAAGTGTTCATGTGTGATTGTTGACATCATTTTGCTGATGGGAGTCCCTGATTTGCTGCTGTTGTGATGTTAAAAGCTGCACTTTGAGAAGTGTTCATGTGTGATTGTTGACATCATTTTGCTGATGGGAGTCCCTGATTTGCTGCTGTTGTGATGTTAAAAGCTGCACTTTGAGAAGTGTTCATGTGTGATTGTTGACATCATTTTGCTGATGGGAGTCCCTGATTTGCTGCTGTTGTGATGTTAAAAGCTGCACTTTGAGAAGTGTTCATGTGTGATTGTTGACATCATTTTGCTGATGGGAGTCCCTGATTTGCTGCTGTTGTGATGTTAAAAGCTGCACTTTGAGAAGTGTTCATGTGTGATTGTTGACATCATTTTGCTGATGGGAGTCCCTGATTTGCTGCTGTTGTGATGTTAAAAGCTGCACTTTGAGAAGTGTTCATGTGTGATTGTTGACATCATTTTGCTGATGTGAGTCCCTGATTTGCTGCTGTTGTGATGTTAAAAGCTGCACTTTGAGAAGTGTTCATGTGTGATTGTTGACATCATTTTGCTGATGTGATTTCCTGCTGATTTCCTGCAGTTCTGATGTGAAGTTACTGATGTACAGTTACTGTGTGTGTTTATGGATGAATGTGTGGTGTAATGGTTTAGATAAGTGTTTGTAAATAAAGTTCTGTGCATGTTTATGGCCCAGTATGTCAGTCTCATGCTGTTAAATGTGTGCGCGGCGCACCGTTAGCGGTATTTCCGTGACCTACGAACGGAATGACGACCTACGAACGGGACGCTATTTTCACCCCCTAGCTACGACAGGATCGAGCTGCGAACGGTTCTTAACTCCCTAACTCGTTCGTAGGTCGGGGGTTCCCTGTATATATATATATGCATTCATATCACATATCCATCTACATATCTGCATGTGATATCTACATATACATCCCTGCATCCATTTGTGTGTGGTTGTGAGCATGCATAAGTGAATAAGGTTCCTCCAATAGAACATTCAGCAGCGACTGTGAAGCATCAGAGATCCGTCCCCCCAAAGCCAGAGGCAGACGAAGGGGCGATCAAATCCCAAGACCCCAAGAAGGACCCCGGGCCCAGAGTCCCCAGGGCCACCCGAACAGGACGAGCCACTCGCCCACTCCCCAGATCCGACCAAGGGTAAGAACCGGACGAGCTCCACCAGCGGCCACATACAACGACCCCCGGGGGGGCAACAGCGACTAGCCCACAGGCCCCCGGCCAGAGCCCGTTGCACTGACGTAGCCCAGGCCCGGGCACCGAGGCCCGGGCACCTGGAACGCCCACCCCTCAGTCCCCGACCCGATAGGACCAGAGGACCAGAGGACCCGAGCTCCACCAAGCAGCCACCAGGCCGAGCCGACCCACGCCCAAGCGCCCAACCCCAGAAGGTGACAGCAAGGGCCCCCAACACGCCCGCGGTCAAAGGGACACCCACCCGGGGGCCGTGTGAAAGGAGCGCAATACCAAGTAGCCTCAGATGTAACAGAGAGGGGGCAGTCCAAATCGCAGCCTGACAATTAGACATTCATACACAGATACACTCACTCAGACCCACCCTCATCCTCACTCACACAAAGACAAAAAATAACGACACGTTCCATTCATAATCCCGATGCATACTCTATACCCCCTAGGTCCAGACACGTACCTGCCCCCTACACGGGGGAGCCCGTACCCAAACCCAGGAGGTATTATTTTTGAAAGCAGTTTTGGATCAGCACAGAATGGGAGGAGACGTGCTGTCTGAGTACTGCCCGGGCATTACGTGTCCCTCGTTTATAACAAAGGAGCGGCTGCACCGTGAGAGCATGGGGGTGTTCCTTTTGGTTTGGCAGACTTCAGATTATTTGATGATAAAGAGCTCAGTCCCGCTTGAGAAACAGGAAGAGAGATCTGATTCGGCTCTGACTGGTTTTCATCCACAACAGGATGAACACAGTCACTGTTGTGAAGGTGTGAAGTTTGTGGCTACCTGAGGGCATCTGATGTAGCCCCCCCCATTGTCAGATTCTGTCAGCTTGCCTCTCTGAGGTGCGGACATGTCGCGTGTTTGTCTGGTTAGTGTATTGGCTGTCCCATAGTTCACGACAGAACGAGGGCTTGAACACGTGACCCTCCTCACCTGTCTCCCTGAGAGGTGTAGGGGAGGTTCGCAGACGCCTCTGTGTCTGCTCATTGCAGAGGCACTCTGCTAGGGTTTATTAATAATGCTAATACCCCATGGGCTGTGAGAGAGAGGGGGGAAAAGGCCCTCTCTCTTTATGATGGCTTGCAAGCCATGAAGATTGTGTGTTGTTGTTGTTGTTGTTGTTGTTGTTGTTGTTGTTGTTGTTGTTGTTGTTGTTTTTTGAGAGTCAATAAAACAGAGAGGAGCTGTTTCATGAACTTTATTCGTGCTTATGTGCAATGACGTACATGATTTTATGTCACTCACAGCAGAGAAAGCATGATTTGTGCATGCTATAAATAAACCAGCTGTTTGTACTATGTTACAAGCAAAGTCTGGACATGAAGGAATCATTCCCGTTACCACGTGGGCAGGTGATCCTGTAACGTGGAAACGTGGACCTGGTTCATCAGGCACGTTTTTGTCTGTTGTCACGATTCGCCGAGGAGGCCCTGTGCTTGGTCGCCTGGCGGGGGACAAACCTGTTTTTGCTCCATGCGAGCTCGGTACGAGGTGGGCCCTGCGGGGGTCTTTGCCTAGGCTCCTCCTCGTATGCTGACCGCTTCTGCGGTGGGGCACGGGTTGCCGAGTGGTGCCGAGACTGCGCAAGTCTGCTACCAACAGACTCTCTTGGGGGGGGCGAAGCTTCTCCGGGGAATGCCCACCCGGAGAGCTTCCGTCTGTCTGCGTCTTTGGTCCAGCTTGGTCTGAATTTGCTCCAAAGCTTTACCAAACAATCCCGCCGGCTCTATCGAGTCGTGGAGAAAAGGCACCTTTTGTCTCTCTGGGAGATCCGTCAGAGCAGGGCCGGATCTACAATATGGGCACCCTGGGCGAGTGCCCAGGGGCCCGACAGCTCAATGGGGCCCTCTGCTGGCCAGCAGAGAGCAGTTCAGCCTGGCAGAAAAGTTTTTTATTTTATTTTTTTATTTATTGTCGCTAGACGTAGATAAAACAAGGCTTTGTCCTCAATTTTCCTTATCATCCAACCCAAATAAAATAAAAAGTTGTTTTTCAAAAACAACTCTCATAAGTGTCTTTTAGTTTGTTGACATGACGTGTTGATTGGGAGCAGACGGCAATGCACACACTCAGTCCGGTTGGTGGCGGTAATGTGCTTAAAATAAGTTCGCCAACCGCCAATAAACAATAGAAGAAGAAGAAGCAGCTCTGCTCTGTGACCAATGAGCTGACAGCCCTTTTACACACGTGATTGAAACTACAGAATCCGGCTCATCTCATTGGTCCAGTCTTGGCAGTTTACGGAAGACACAGCGCGACAGGATTTGAAGATGGACGCAAGCGGCAAACATTCAGGGGATTTAAACAGTGAACATAGATCACTTCGAGCCTACTCCCCCCAGGGAAAAAAAAGAAACGGCTGCAAAAATACAGAGTCGAGTGGGAAAAGGAATGGTGTCACCAGACGGCAGAAACATCGAAGCTGGACCGTAGGAGCAACGAGCTAACATGCTAACAGACCTTACTGTAAGATGGACGGGTGGCTGGTGTCACCAGACGGCAGAAACAGAGGAGCTGGACCGGAGGAGCAACGAGGTAACATGCTAACAGACCTTACTGTAAGATGGACGGGTGGCTGGTGTCACCAGACGGCAGAAACAGAGGAGCTGGACCGGAGGAGCAACGAGGTAACATGCTAACAGACCTTACTGTAAGATGGACGGGTGGCTGGTGTCACCAGACGGCAGAAACAGAGGAGCTGGACCGGAGGAGCAACGAGGTAACATGCTAACAGACCTTACTGTAAGATGGACGGGTGGATGGTGTCACCAGACGGCAGAAACAGAGGAGCTGGACCGGAGGAGCAACGAGGTAACATGCTAACAGACTACTGTAGGATGGACGGGAGTGTCATGTGTGGCTGGAACGCGTGAAGGATAATGGCTACAAAGCGAACTGTACTGTTTGCAAGCATACTTTTTCTGTAGCCCATGGTGGACAGTTTGATGTGAAACAGCATGCTTCTGCAGTTGGACACATAAGAAACGTGAAAAAACAACAAAACCAGGAGAACCCTTGAAGAAGTGGAGAAGATCACTGAAAGTCTTCACCTGGTTGGCAGGTAAAAATTCAATAATTTCTAGTGTAGTGGTGAACCATGTTTAATTATTGATAGTTATAAACAAAAGTGTACAATTGACACGTACAAATAAATACATAATTGTGAATTTACTTTACACTATGCAAACATACAACCTTGTCCATCTTTAAAAAAATCACAGTTCATATAGGTAATTAATAAATACATTTCAAAATATAGTTTACATACAATGCTAAATTTATAAATATAAACAATACACATTTTTCCATTTATTTATCACTACATAACCTAGGCTATGTGTCACTAATGAACTTTAACACCTTTTGGCAGGCTAAACATGTCTATGGATGAGCTGTATGAGGAATGTGTGACTGCAAACAGCCTGATAGACCACCTCACCACCTCACCTCAGGAGAAAGAAAGGTGGCAGTCCCAGGGAACAGCAGAGAAGTGGATGCAAGTTCTTCAGGCAGCTGACCTCCCCAACAGAACACCTGAACTCACACCTGGCCTCAAATGCTCCCATCATTCATGAGCAATGGCTAAGCAGTTCCATGTGATCCAGGTTTGAACTTGAGAAAAACATCATACAGACTGTCTACCTACACTTCAATCAAAGTAAGGGAATTCTTTTTCTGCTGCTTCGAGCTTTCTTAGAGCTCATGGACTTGTTTTTCATGCACGTGGACATGGACTGCACACCAAGGCACTGGTGTCACTATGGTTGCAACATGTTTCTGATGGATGTGATTTGCTGCTGGTTTGCTGCTGATTGATGTCAATGCAGTAGCTGCTGCTCTTTCAGAAGTGTTCATGTTTGACATCATTTGCTGATGAAGGATGGATGGATGGATGGATGTGATGCTGAATGATGTCAATACAGTAGTATTATATATACAATACAGTCAATACAGTAGTATATAGTAGTAGTCAATACAGTAGTATATATATATATATATATATATATATATATATATATTATTTTTTTTTTCTTTCGGCTTCTCCCTTCGTTAGGGGTCACCACAGCGAACTAGTCGCATGAAGACTTGGCAATTGTTTTTACGCCGGATGCCCTTCCTGACACAACCACAGACCACCGGGCTACCACAGCTCTCTGTGTGGAGCAGAGAGCTGATATTTAGGGTTCCCGGGGGAGCAGATGGTGTGGGTTAAGGGCCTTGCTCAAGGGCCCAGAGTGGGGCAGATGAGGGTGGAGACAGGTGTGACCGCTTCACCTGTCCCACCCACATCTTTTTGCTGTTGTCGGTACCGGGGCTTGAACCGGCGATCTTCCGATCACAAGCTCACCTTCTTAACCTCTGCGCCACCACTCCCATATATATATATATATATGGGTGTTAGGTTAGGGAGGGGGCCCTGTGAGCTTCGGTGCCCAGGGGCCCCTGGGGTTGTTAATCCGGCCCTGCGTCAGAGTCATCCAGAGGTGGCGGATCGCGATGACCCATTCCGCCATTCCCCTTGCCCTGTGCAACAGCAGCAGTCTCCATCATCCATGCATCCATCCATCCATCCATCTTCTTCCGCTTATCCGGGGTCGGGTCGCGGGGGTAGCAGCCTAAGTAGGGAGGCCCAGACTTCCCTCTCCCCAGCCACTTGGAGCAGCTCCTCCGGGGGAATCCCAAGGCGTTCCCAGGCCAGCCGAGAAACATAGTCCCTCCAGCGCGTCCTGGGTCTTCCTCTGGGTCTCCTCCCGGTGGGACATGCCCGGAACACCTCACCAGGGAGGCGTCCAGGAGGCATCCTAACCAGATGCCCGAGCCACCTCAACTGGCTCCTCTCGATGTGGAGAAGCAGCGGCTCTACTCCGAGTCCCTCCCGGATGACTGAGCTTCTCACCCTATCTCTAAGGGAGAGTCCAGACACCCTGCGGAGAAAACTCATTTCAGCCGCTTGTATCCGAGATCTTGTTCTTTCGGTCATAACCCAAAGCTCATGACCATAGATGAGGG
>JBBPBX010083140.1:1602-15588 GCA_038048925.1 Garcialebias charrua | reverse complement strand
CCCTGTCTGAGCGTGGTAGGGGACCCATGATGTCCACGGCCACTCATTCCATCGGGGCTCCTACAACAAACTGTTGTAGGCGGGCGTGAGACTGAGCTGTCTGCCCCTTCCGTGCCGTGCAGAGGTCACAGTGGCGGCAGAAATCCTCCACATCCCTCCTACACTGGCCCCAATAAAACCCCTGTCGGAGGCGACGGAGAGTTTTTGTGACACCAAAATGTCCAGACCCAGATGTTCCATGCACGCCCTGCAGGACTACGTCTTTCAGGCCTTTTGGGACTACAATCTGCCACCGCTCCTCACCTGTGGAGGGGTCCTTCCATGACCTCTGCAGTACTCCATCTTCCAGTCGCAGAGCCTCAAACTTGGACCACAACCCTTTAGTTGCCAGCGAGAGTCCAGCAACCTCCTCCCACGGCGGCTTCAGTTGCCTCTCCACCCACTGCAACACAGGCTGGATGTCAGGGTCCTGTTCCTGATGGTGCCTCCAGCTGTCTGTGCCAACCACCTGCAGCTCTCTGCAGATCGCCAAGTCACTCTGACCTGATCCTCGACGGTTCCGATGCAGCTGTTCCTCCTCCAACCTCTCCCTCCGGTCACAGTAACTGCACCCCTCTGCAGCGCAAGGCCGGCGGGAGAGGGCATCGGCATTGGCGTGCTTGGCTCCGGCCCGATGAATGACAGAGAAGTTGTAGGATTGCAGCTCCTCCAGCCACCGGGCCACCTGACCCTCAGGTTCTTTAAAAGACATCAGCCACTGGAGGGCCGAGTGATCAGTCCTGATCGTGAATGACAAGCCACACAGGTAGTACTTAAAATGGCGTAGAGAAAGTACCACCGCCAGCAGCTCCCGCCTTGTCACACAGTAGCGCCTCTCAGCTTTGTTAAAGGCCCTGCTGAAATACCCCACCACTCTCTCACCCTCCTTCCCCAGCTGGGACAGGACCCCCCCAACCCCCACGCCACTTGCATCCGTGTCGAGGATGAAGGGGAGGGAAGGGTCTGCAGGAGCGAGGACTGGGGACTCAGTCAGAGCTTGCCGCAGGCGGTCAAACGCTCCCTGGCACTGTTCAGTCCACACATAGCCTGTTCTTCTGGAGTAGTTGGAAAAGGGGGGCAGCTATACTTGCAAACCCCAGCACAAACCTCCTGTAATAAGAAGCCAGTCCCAGGAAGCTTTTAAGATCTCTCTGAGTCGTAGGGGTTGGCCACTCTGCCACCATCCATACTTTGTGTTCCATTGTGTCGATCCCCTATCTGCTGACTCAGTGGCCCAGAAACGACACCTCTTGTTGCATAAAGTGACACTTATCTGGGTGGAGTCTCAGGCCCGCTGCTCTAATTCTCTCCAGCACTCTACAGAGTGAGTCCATAGCCATTGCAAAAGAGGCGCCATGGACCAGTATATCATCCAGATACACCAGACACTCCTGGCGAGGAATGTCAGCCAGCGTCTGGTCCATCAACCTGGAAAAGGTGGCAGGTGCATTGCACAGTCCAAACGGGAGCACCTTAAACTGCCAGTAATGCGGTACACACACGAACAAATTCACCGCTAACTGAAACTAACTGACTGCTAACTCCCATAAGCTGACCGCTCTTCTTCGTCTCCTCCTTTCCCGGTCGCTCCACTCTCTGCTCCTACCCCTCCCCTACCCACACGACCAGTCCAACACATGAGGGCGGGGGTCAACAGAATCACAACAACTTAATAGAACACAGTACAACTCTACAAATACACAGAAACACTTGGGACCCCAAAGCAGGACCAAAACACAGGGTCGTTACAACATAAAAATCAAAGGTGGCAGAAAGAAGAAATCTTATTTTTTCTGCCCCTTTTTTCAAAAACAAAACAAGTTCAAACAATCAATTCAAACAATAATCTTCTATAAGTAACAGAGCAAAAAGCTAACCTAATACAGTACTGGTTATTTAAGTTACAAAATTTAATGCATTCCTGTATTATTTGTTCCTATTTTTGGTATAAATATCAAACGATGCAAGAAATTGATACAATCCATCCATCCATCCATCTTCTTCCGCTTATCCGGGGTCGGGTCGCGGGGGTAGCAGCCTAAGTAGGGAGGCCCAGACTTCCCTCTCCCCAGCCACTTGGAGCAGCTCCTCCGGGGGAATCCCAAGGCGTTCCCAGGCCAGCCGAGAAACATAGTCCCTCCAGCGCGTCCTGGGTCTTCCTCTGGGTCTCCTCCCGGTGGGACATGCCCGGAACACCTCACCAGGGAGGCGTCCAGGAGGCATCCTAACCAGATGCCCGAGCCACCTCAACTGGCTCCTCTCGATGTGGAGAAGCAGCGGCTCTACTCCGAGTCCCTCCCGGATGACTGAGCTTCTCACCCTATCTCTAAGGGAGAGTCCAGCCACCCTGCGGAGAAAACTCATTTCAGCCGCTTGTATCCGAGATCTTGTTCTTTCGGTCATAACCCAAAGCTCATGACCATAGATGAGGGTGGGAACGTAGATCGATCGGTAAATTGAGAGCTTTGCCTTTTGACTCAGCTCTCTCTTCACCACGACAGACCGGTACAGCGCCCGCTTCACTGCGGACGCTGCACCTATCCGCCTATCGATCTCACGCTCCAGTTTTCCCTCATTCGTGAACAAGATCCCGAGATACTTAAACTCCTCCACTTGGGGCAGGACCTCCTCCCCGACCCGGAGAGGGCATGCTACCCTTTTCCGGCTCAAGACCATGGCCTCGGATTTGGAGGAACTGATCCTCATCCCGGCCGCATCACACTCGGCTGCAAACCGCTCCAGTGAAAGTTGTAAATCACGAACTGATGAAGCCAGTAGGACCACATCATCTGCAAAAAACAGAGAAGCGATTCTAAGGTCACCAAAACGGATCCTCTCAACACCTTGGCTGCGCCTAGAAATTCTGTCCATAAAAGTTATGAACAGAATCGGTGACAAAGGGCAACCTTGGCGGAGTCCAACTCTCACCGGAAACGAGCCTGACTTACTGCCGGCAATGCGGACCAAGCTCTGACACCGGTCGTACAGGGACCTAACAGCCCTTATCAAAGGGCCTGGTACCCCATACTCCCGGAGTACCCCCCACAGAACCCCCCGAGGGACGCGGTCGAATGCCTTCTCCAAGTCCACAAAGCACATGTAAACTGGTTGGGCAAACTCCCACGCACCCTCCAGGACCCTGCTGAGGGTGTAGAGCTGGTCCAGTGTTCCACGACCAGGACGAAAACCACACTGCTCCTCCTGAATCCGAGGTTCGACTATCCGACGGACCCTCCTCTCCAGAACCCCTGAATAGACCTTACCAGGGAGGCTTAAGAGTGTGATCCCCCTATAGTTGGAACACACCCTACGGTCCCCCTTTTTGAATAGGGGAACCACCACCCCAGTCTGCCAATCCAAGGGAACTGCCCCCGATGTCCACGCGATATTGCAGAGTCGCGTAAGCCAACACAACCCTACAACATCCAGAGCCCTAAGGAACTCCGGGCGAATCTCATCCACCCCCGGAGCCTTGCCACCGCAGAGCTTTTTAACCACCTCGGCGACCTCAGCACCAGAGATCGGAGAACCCGACCCAAAGTCCCCAGGCTCCGCTTCCTCAGTGGAAGACGTGCCAGTAGGATTGAGGAGGTCTTCGAAGTATTCCGCCCACCGACTCACAACATCCCGAGTTGAGGTCAGCAGCACGCCACCCCCACCATAAATGGTGTTGGTCGCGTACCTCTTTCCCCCCCTGAGACGCCGGATGGTGGACCAGAATCGCCTCGAAGCCGTACGGAAGTCATTCTCCATGGCCTCTCCGAACTCCTCCCACGCCCGAGTTTTTGCCTCAGCAACCACCCGAGCCGCATGCCGCTTGGACTGCCGGTACCTATCAGCTGCTTCCGGGGTCCCACAAGCCAAAAAGGCCCAATAGGACTCCTTCTTCAGCCTGACAGCATCCCTCACTGCCGGTGTCCACCACCGGGTTCGAGGGTTGCCACCACGACAGGCACCAACAACCTTGCGGCCACAGCTCCGATAAGCTGCCTCGACAATAGAGGCGCGGAACACGGCCCACTCGGACTCCATGTCCCCCGCCTCCCTCGGAACGTGTTCAAAGCTCTCCCGGAGGTGGGAGTTAAAGCTCCGTCTTACGGGAGACTCTGCCAGACGTTCCCAGCAGACCCTCACAATACGTTTGGGTCTGCCAGGTCTGACCGGCATCCTCCCCCACCATCGGAGCCAACTCACCACCAGGTAGTGGTCAGTTGACAGCTCCGCCCCTCTCTTCACCCGAGTGTCCAAGACATGCGGCCGCAGATCAGATGAGACGACAACAAAGTCGATCATCGAACTGCGACCTAGGGTGTCCTGGTGCCAAGAGCACATATGGACACCCTTATGCTTAAACATGGTGTTCGTTATGGACAATCCATGACGAGCACAGAAGTCCAATAACAGAACACCACTCTGGTTCAGATCAGGGGGGCCGTTCCTCCCAACCACACCCCTCCAGGTCTCACTGTCATTGCCCACGTGAGCGTTGAAGTCCCCCAGTAGAACAAGGGAGTCCCCAGGAGGCGCACTCTCCAATACCCCCTCCAAGGACTCCAAAAAGGGTGGGTAGTCTGAGCTGCCGTTTGGTGCATAGGCACAAACAACAGTCAGAGCCCGTCCCCCCACACGTAGGCGAAGGGAGGCTACCCTCTCGTTCACCGGGGTGAACCCCAACGTACAGGCACCAAGATGGGGGGCAACCAGTATGCCCACTCCTGCTCGGCGCCTCTCACCAGGGGCAACTCCAGAGTGGAAGAGTGTCCAACCCCTCTCAAGGAAACTGGTTCCAGAGCCAGAGCCATGCGTTGAGGTGAGTCCGACTATTTCTAGTCGGAACTCTCAACCTCACACACTAGCTCAGGCTCCTTCCCCACCAGAGAGGTGACATTCCATGTCCCAATGGCCAGCTTCTGTAGCCGAGGATCAGACCGCCAGGGTCCCCGCCCTCGGCCACCACCCATCTCACATTGCACCCGACCCCTTTGGCCCCTCCCACAGGTGGTGAGCCCATGGGAAGGGGGACCCACGTCTCCTCTTCGGGCTGTGCCCGGCCGGGCTCCATGGGTAAAAGCCCGGCCACCAGGCGCTCGCCAGCGTGCCCCACCTCCGGGCCTGGCTCCAGAGTGGGGCCCCGGTGACCCGCGTCCGGGCGAGGGAAAACTTAGTCCATTAATTGTACTCATCATAGGGGTTTTTGGGCTGCACTTTGTCTGGTCCCTCACCTAGGACCTGTCTGCCTTGGGTGACCCTACTAGGGGCATGAAGCCCCTGACAGCATAGCTCCTAGGATCATTGGGACACTCAAACCCCTCCACCACGGTAAGGTGGCAGCCCAGGGACACAACGACACAATAAGGAACCTAAAATTATTGTTTTAAATAAATGTTCCATTTGTCCTAAATGCTGATAAAACAAAAGGGATGTTTTTTTCAAATAGGAAGGCGGTTCCAGCAGATCCTCCTCTGATTTTATCTTCAAATGGTGTCCCTATTGAGTTTGTTGATTCCTATAAATATCTGGGTATCCTGATCGATTCACATCTCTCTTTTAAACTCCACGTGGAAAACCTAGTGAAGAAACTGAAAGTTAAACTGGGTTTCTTTTTCAGAAACAGATCATGTCTATCACTGAATGTTAGGAAACGCCTTGTATCTGTGACTTTCCTTCCCTCCATTGATTACGGTGACATTCTCTACATGAATGCTCCTACAAGCACCCTGCGGATGTTGGATGTTGTCTATCATGGTGCACTAAGATTCATAACTGGTTGTGATTATCGTACCCACCACTGCACCCTGTATTCACTGGTTAACTGGACATCATTAACCTCACGGGCAGCCGTGGCGTAGTGGTAATGGCAGTCGTCCCCCGATCGGAAGGTTGGCGGTTCGAATCCCGGTTCCCCACACCATGTGTCGTTGTGTCCTTGGGTAAGACACTTAACCCCGAGTTGCTCCCAGTAGGACTGGAAAGCGCCTTGCATGGCAGTCTGCCGCTACCGGTGTATGAATGTGTGTATGAATGGGTGGATGGTTGGTATTGTAAAGCGCTTTGGGGCCCCTCATAGGGGGCTGGAAAGCGCTATATAAATAAGCTCCATTTACCATTTACCATTCACGCAGACTCTTCCACTGGTACATTTTCATCTTTAAATCACTTCTTGGTCTGCTGCCCTCATACATCTCCTCCTACATGTCTTTGCGTGAGTGCAGCTACAGCGTGCGCTCTCAGGACATGATTACCTGCAGTGTTCCGTCAGTGAGGACTGAACTTGGAAAAAGGGCCTTCTCCTACTCCGCTCCTGCTTCATGGAATATCTTACAAAAAGATCTGAAGCTCTCGAACTTGACTTCTCTAAATGGTTTTCAGAATCTGTTGGAATCCTGGCAAAAACCAATGCAGATTTGTTCCTGTCTTTGATTTTATACATATACCTTATAATGTTTTGCTAGTTTTTTGATACTTTGTTAAAAAATATATATATATATATTTTTTTCTCTCTTTTGTTTTCTATTGTTTATTGTTTGTTTGTTTATTGTTTATGGAAATTCTACCATTGCTGTTCATTGTTCTTTAGTTTTAGCAGGTCGCTTTCGTAAATGAGCCCATGAGGTTCAAAAGATTTACCTGACTAAATAAAGGTTGAATGAATGAATGAATTTGTTTACATTGTTGTTTATTCTTTTCAGCTGGTCAGTTACAAAACTGAAACAAAATTTATGACCATTTTAAAAGAAAAATCGTTTCTGAATCGAAAAATCGATATTGAATCGAATCGTGACACCAAAAATCGGAATCGAATCGATTCTCCAGACGAGAGATTCGCACCCCTACTAAACAAACTGACAAAGGGACGAGGCCGTGTTTTCATGGGAGGTCCTAATCTGCTGCAGCAGCTGGGAGCCTTGTACCACGTGACGCGAGAGCGGCGTCAGGGCCGTCATCGTCACCATTTATTCATGTCCGGGCTCAAAGCAGTACAAAGGTGTGACAACAAGGGGAAAAGGGGGGAACTACAATGAAGTAAAGGAAAACACCCGGTCCCGTCTATCCTGCTGCTCCCCCGCCTCACAGCTACTCTAACAACAAGGTCTGTTTCCTCGACGCTCCACACACAAGGTTGTTTTGCTTTCACTCGTTCTCTCCGCGTCATGTTTGGTATGAAAAACAACCGCCGGCGCCGACTCCGAGGAAGCTTCTCTTTCCCACCGAGCGTCCCGGTCCCGCACAGAGAGGCAGTGTGGTTCTCCGTCGCCTCTCCCAGCGCGCTGCTCGTTTGGGGCCTGTGTCGGGTAAACAAACGTCTCGGACGCCGTCGATTGTCGTCCGGGTGAACGTGCGACGCCAACGGTCGCTGCACGCGCTGTGGCCGCAGTGTGGAAGAAGAGGTCCTCGAGCTCCGGAGCTCACCTCGGTTAGCTTCCGGCTACATCAACTATCACGGCTAGCCTGACGAGCTCACGGGGCCTTCAGACGCTGACCCACAGTGGGCAGCTAACGCGTTTGTTGTAAGTTTTTAAGCTAAGCTTTTGTTCGTGTTTACTAAAAATTCTCTAGGCCTACTTTTAATAAATGTAGACTTTTGCTGTTTGTCCTCAAGTAAGAGACGTGTCTGTCACGGATTTAAACGGGAAGTGCTACACTAAATGTTTTATATCGTGTTGAAACTAGATGCACATTTTGTTTACACCTGACAGCTCAGCAACTCTACAAACTGCCTCTAAAACATATAAGACTTTAAAAAATGATTTCAGCACCTAATTTAACAACATACAGATTAAGTGAACTTAAACTGACTATATATGTTTTACATGCATGTATGATGCTGTTTTTGGAATACATATGTGCTCTGCAGGTCAACAAGCAGGCTAGCTTCAGGTGGGGCTAGGCTACATTGAACCTTACATGAGAAACGAGTGTTTCCTTGGCTTAGCAAATCCATCGAGCACTTCCTCTTGCATTTTAATTGGTTCTAAAGCAGCCCAGGGTCCCAGGACCTCAACTAGCCAGGGCCTGGTCTCAAAAGCATTTTGTTTTTCACAAGTCATCTTTTTATTCTTGTAATTGGCCTGTTTAAAGTTCAAGGTAAACGTGGGAGTCTTTTATCCTTCTGTAAGTTTTGATTTTCCTGTGTTGTAAAGTATGGGCTCAAAGGCTGTGCAAATGAACATGTTTCACTCTTCGTGAATGCCAGACAGGCATTGAAAAGGAGATTGTTTACATTCAGATGCTGGCCACCCGCCGCTGGCCTTTTCTACCCTCCTGTTTTCCAATCACTGAGGAGACATGACCCATTTTAAACGGTTGTTTACTTGCATTAGAAGAAGGGCCAAGACACTGCTGCTCAATGAACTCTTGTCTACAATTTAATTAGAGTGGCCTTCCCAGCGGCACAGTTTTCTACATTACTCAACACAATCTGCAGTGTCACTGCTGTAGTCACACAAAAAAAGCATGACCAAAGAGCAGCAGTGACACCTGCACCACCAAAATTTACCTTTCTAATACATTTTATTTTTCATTTATTTACCCTTTATTTATACAGGTAGTCTCCATTTAGTCATGAGAACTCATTTTCAAGGGCCTTGCTCAGGGGCCCAGAGTGGGGCAAGTGAGGGTGGAGGCAGATGTGGGTGCATCTTCATGCATCTTGTGTTCAGTTCTAAAAAAGCTAAGTCTGGTCCTCTGGACATTCAAAACAAAACGAAGCAAAAAAATTGTAGAAAAATTTCGTCTCTCGTCCGAAAGACTTCCTCAGTCTGAGGTGCTGGATTCAGCTCAGTCTTATAAATAGCACCCTCTCACAGTGGATCAACTCGTTGGCTGATGACAGCTGAAACCAGCTGCTCACATGATCAAGGAGGACCATCAGCCTTGTGTTCAGTTGTTTTCATGAAACCTTAGTACAGGTAGTCCCCGACTTACGAACGACTTCCGTTCTTACGCCCATTCGTAACACAAAAATCGCCGTAAGTCGAAAATGCATCCAAACGGTACCTCATATCATACATGCACCTCATACCGGTACATCCAAAAGGCACCTCATACGTACAGTACTGTACCAAGCACTTAGCCTATCCTAACACATTACCCTACATAATTATCAAAAACCACATGCATTTAGGAGCCATAATGAAGGAAAAAAAGTTAATTTCTTACTGGGAGCTGGTCATTTCTTCCTCAGTCTGTTAAAGACCGTGTAAAGTAAATTTCAATGTGTGGTTTTAGTTTGTCACACGGCATAAATGTGTTATTAATCACCCATATAAATCTGACTGATTAAAAACATTGTTTACCTTATCAAATTAAGTCTCAAAAATAATGAAAAAACATAATTTTCCCCTGGTCTAAGATGCTGGGGGCGTGTCTGGGCGTGGTTTCAGCGCAGTACTGCCCCCGTGTCCTGCCCCCTGAAGATGTTCGCGAAGGATTGCAGCCAAAGTCGGTAGTTACTGCTCGGACACGCTCCGCGCCAACCCGGCCTCCTCATCCTGGAGCTCTGCCACCTCCAGGATGAGCTCCCACCGTGCGCCGCTCCTGTGTCCGACGCAGACTCCCCTGCTCGGACACGCTCCGCGCCAACCCGGCCTCCTCATCCTGGAGCTCTGCCACCTCCAGGATGAGCTCCCACCGTGTCCGACGCAGACTCCCCTGCTCGGACACGCTCCGTGCCGTGGTCTAATTTATACGGCTGAAGCTGCAGGGGGTGGGGCTTGTTACCGCGTGACGTAGGGCTGGGCGATATTGAAAAAATCATATATCACGATATAGACTTTTTTATATCACGATAACGATATATATCACGATATATACAACACGATGTGTGTGTGTGTGTGTGTGTACAGGAAAAATTTGGACCAAAGTTTTTTTATTTTATTATTTTACTACAGATAGTTACAATTATAAGAATGTGAACAAAAAGAACAAGGAAATTTGGACCAAAGTAGAAACTAGATCTACCTAAGATCTACCTTAATTCAAGGAGTACGATTATGGAATGACTTAATGACAAATGTTAAGGAAGCCAAATCATTCCTTGTATTTAAGAAACTGGTAAAAAATGAATTGCTAAAAAAATATAAATGAATCTAATTTAATGTGTGATATATGTGAATTGAAAATTGACTGAGTTATTTACTTATTTTGTTATTATAGAAAATATTGTTTGAACTGTTATTAGATGAATAAGGAGCAGATTTAATAAGATTTATTCTTCATCTGCTACCTTTCATTTTATTTTTTTTCTATTATGAATACGTTAATTGTTGTATTTCATATTATAAAATGAATAAACTAACAAACAAACAACTCCTTTTCTACTTTGGTCCAAATTTTTCCTGCAGGTGGCGGTAAAACAACAGCTGCTAATGAAACTCACGAAGAAGAAATCCGCTCTGAAGTTTGAGTAAACAAAGCAAGAAACAGAAAAGAGAAAACGTTGCGTTTGATTGCGGTTCTGTTGTGTCTCTGGTCTGTTTTGTATTGGTTAACTGGACCCGAGTTCGGACTCGGTTGGACTCTGGGTTCGTGTCCTCTGGACCCATTTTGTCTCAGAGTTTCAGCGGAGCGAAATAATGGAAGCTAACAAGGTGAGCTTCCCCCTCTTTTTGGTAAAAGTTATTCTTCTTGGGCTGCCTGTGCAGCTGTTTTCTCCTTGTTGAGACACCGGCTTCATGCGCCTGCGGCTCTGTTGCTCTCGAGTTTAACAACGTAAAGCATGTGTCGCAAACCCGCGCGTGCGTCAAACATAAAGCAGCGCCGTCATCTCGCAAAACCACATATGAAGCTTCTTTGCGACAGTTATTTTTTTATTCTTATTTATCACGATAGAGACGATAGAAGGAAAGTAGCACGATAGACACGTTTCTATCGTCTCCACGATATATATCGTCATATCGCACAGCCCTAGCGTGACGAAACCCGGTCACATTTAAAACACGCCTAAAAAATCCTGAAACAGAAATATCTTTATCCACAGTTTGCTCTATAACTCCAAAATTAATTGAGCTACAATTTTGAGACTTTTTACTCATTTACAAGATTACAATTATGACATTTATAATGTTTATTGAAGAAAATATTGAAATTCACTTTACACGGTCTTTAACATGTTAGCTCGAGCACCTCCGAGCTCTGCAGCTTGCTTCACGAGGTCCACAGCGTTTACAGCAATGTCTGTTAGCATGTTAGCTCGTTGCTAGCTTGTTAGCTCATTGCTCAGCTGTCCTCCGCTCCTCCTGTATTTCCACGCGCGGTCCAGAGGTCTGCCTGCTCTGTAAGTTTCCACTGAGCGAGTCAGTGGAAACCCCCTCCTGTAATCTAAAAAAGCTAAGTCTGGTCCTCTGGACATTCAAAAAACAAAACAAAGCAAAAAAAATGTAGAAACGTTTCGTCTTTCGTCCGAAAGACTTCCTCAGTCTGAGCTGCTGTTTCACCTCAGTCTTATAAATAATAATAATCATTTTATTTAAAAGCGCCTTTCAGGACGCCCAAGGACACTTAACAAACGAATACAGTGCAAACATTATCAGTGACAAATTGAAATATAAAATACATAAAGATTATAAAATGCAAAATAATAAAATACATTTAGTAAAGTTAATGATAATAGCACCCTCTCATGCCGGGTTCCTACCGAACGTGTCAAAACGCTCCCAACGCACCGTGTTTGCTGCTTGTCTGTTCACATCGAACGCGTCTGAAGACGCGCAGTGGGAGCAGTGTCTGGCTCCCTTCCCAGTCAGATTTGTTTGGTTTTCTGTACACTGGGCAGATACAATCAGCTGTACGTGAGCCTCGTTACTACTTGAGGGGGTTTTCTACGAGCCAAACTGCAGCTCCGAAGGTCTTTGTTGAGATTAAAACGTTTTTTTTTATGTTTGGGGTGATCGTACGCTCGAGCAGACAGCGGCAACTGTAAAAATGCCAAGTTTCTTACCGGAGGCTGGTTTCTTCATGGAGGCTCGTTGGGGTAAGTTTAAAAAGTCCAAAAACAGTCCCGTCGTTGTTGCGTCATCACATAACAGAGGCTCTCCCGATTGGTTGCTGCGACAAGTTCAAATGAATGAACTTTGGCTGAATGAACTTTGGTTGCTCGACGCCTCGTCTGCTTTGGACGCGCGCGTGCGTGGGAAAGAACTGCCGCGCCGCTTGAACTGCTCAAGACGCGCCGCCCCTGTCCGCGCCCCTGGCTGCGCCGCCCCTGGCTGCGCCTCCCCTGGCTGCGCTTCCACATAGACTTTGCATGTAAAGTGGCTGCTTCGGCGGCGCGAAACGCGTTTGGTGGGTACCCGGCATCACAGTGGATCAACCAGTTGGCTGATGACAGCCTGAAACCAGCTGCTCACATGATCAAGGAGGACAATCAGCCTAACGATGGATCGTTAGCACCCTGATGGTTTGTTGATATTCACAGAGGACTGAGTGATACTAGCAATAGCAGCATTGTAAGAGGGGGACAGTTGAACCCGGAGGCCTCCAACCCTGTTTAATGATGGACGGTGTCTTTTCACAAAAGCCCCTTTCATAAGTCAAATCTGCGCAATTGCCGCACAGACCAGTCTGGCTTTAATCCCCATCGGGTCATTCATAAAACAAAGTTGAATCCGGCCATGGCCCGCCCTCAATGGAGCATTCACAAAACGATTTGCAGCGTGGGTTGAAAAGAGGCGTGGTGAAAATCTGCAGCTCAGAGGACTTGGTGCCTGCGTGTTTAAAGTGGGACCGCAGAGGTGTCTGTAAACAAACATGGCGACGCTGGCGAACATTGTTGTGCTTATCCGAATGCTTTTTTTTTTTGCTCTCGCATCAGTACAGCAATCCGCTCCAGAAGGGCCCCATCCTTCACTGTACCGGTAAGTCCCTTATTAATTTCCTCCTCTGCGCGCAGAGACAGGAGTACACGGGTCTCGGCATCACCCCAATTAGCCATTTCCGTGATGATCAATAAAAAAAAGAAAAAAATTTGGCGAAGAATAGCGAGTGATGCGCAAGCGAAATACAAATGTCATGTTCTTGTTTACACATTTAAATAGAGCGCGACAGTGGGCGCCGGGAGAGTATGTGGGAGAGTATGTCATTATTCAAATCAGTTTGAAGCCGCAGCACCACCACACCTTTCACAAGTCGACAGATCCAGGCCTCCGGGCCTGATACTACCTCTGCTCGCGGATCAGGGGCACATCAGAGGGGAGTAAAATTTACTCGCCAATCTGCCTTCGTGTTTTTTCTGAATGCTCGTTGGAGGACTGAACACGCATCAGGCCCGGACTGAGCTGTCTTATGAAAGGGGCTATAGATGGCCTCCTTTACTCCTCTCTCAAACCATCGTTCCTCTCTATCAAGGATGTGAACATCTTCATCCCTGAAAGAGTGACCGCTGGCCTGGAGATGAGTGTAGACCGCAGAGTCCTGACCTGATTATGTTGATCTTCTGTGCTGGGCCATCCTTTTGGCCAGTGGCTGTTTAGTTTCCCCGATATAAGACTGATCACAGCCCTCCTGACACTGAACAGCATACACAATATTACTCTTTGTGCCGGGGATCTGGATCTTTGGGATGAACCAGTCTTTGCCGTAATGTATAAAGTATTTTGAACCCCTCTTGTAAGTTTCAAGCTCCCCTAAGTTTTGTTTCCAGCTCCCCCCTTCCCTCCTGTAAGTTTCAAGCTCCCCTAAGTTTCCTTTCGGTTCCGTATTTTCTGCTGTAAAGGCGCATAAACGGAGTAACTCGAACAATACCCTGATGCATGCTCAATAATCAATGTAGAAAATTCTAAAAAAAAAAAAAAGAAGCTAAGTCTGGTCCTCTGGACATACATTTTTTTATATTTTTTTTGGCTTTGTTTAGTTTTTTGAATGTCCAGAGGACCAGACTTAGCTTTTTTAGAACTCGAACAATGCTTTTCATTGGGTGCGTGTTCGTAAAGTCGAATCGTCGTAAGTCGA
>JBBPBX010083137.1:0-15589 GCA_038048925.1 Garcialebias charrua | reverse complement strand
GTTGGGCTCAGCCCAAATGATCAACATGGGTTTGCCTTCCTGTGGGCCCACCACCTGCAGGAGGGCCCATATGAGTCAGGTGCATGAATCCATGGGCAGTGGCCGAAGGTGGGGACCTTGACGCTCTGACCATGGCTTACCAAAGCTGACATGAAATGTGATCTTGTCAAGACATTGTAATGAATTTCATTAATTTCTGTAACATAACTCTGACCTTAACCGTAACCCTTACTTTTACTAGTACAGTACATGCCTAAGATTAACCCTGATCAAAACTCAGTTTACAAATGATCCCTAAATCTGCCCCCAGTCCGATAATTATTCCACAATATTAAGAGTGAGCTTTGGTCCCCAAAAGTGATACAGATCCTGACAAGGTGAGTTATTATACTAGAAAAAGTCCTAAAATGCTAACAACACACACAGATACAGACAAATAAACCCCAATCTTCCTTTTACCTTTAGTGACAGGAAGTACATACTGACTTGAATTTATGCCATAAATGGCTTCGTCATTCCTTTCCCCACCAGTGTTGGAGACCACTTTACTTTCTAAACTGCAAAGTGATGTGTCTCTAAACTCTAAACTTCTTTTCTTCCTAAACGCGTGTCAAGATAAAGAACGGCAGCTGTGTACCTGTGGGGTTCTTGATGTGTGTTCCATGTTCTAACATTATACAGGGTCAGTATTTGCACAACACTTGTTTTTTTTTTCTAAAAAAAAAAAAAGAAGAAGAAGCTAAGTCTGGTCCTCTGGACATTCAAAAAAACAAAACAAAACAAAAAAAGTAGAAACGTTTCGTCTTTCTTCCGAAAGATTTCCTCAGTCTCTGATACTGTATTCAGCGCAGTCTTATAAATAGCACCCTCTCACGGTGGATCAACCAGTTTGCTGATGACAGCAAACTGGTTATTCTTGTTTTTTCCCCAGCATTTTCATTTTCATATGCAGCTAAGCTTCAGTATTTGTATCAGTCTAAAGTAGTAATAATGTAATGGTGTGTCCTCTGTCTACGAGAAGTTTGTTTGAGTTCTCAGAAGGAGTTTTCCATACGTGAAGAATTGGACAAATGTGTTTAACTATGAATCTCCTCATTCAGTTTTATTTTCATTGCATCAAGCGCCTGTGTTGCTTTTCTGACGGAGGAAAAATTAATCCATGGTAAAAATGAACCCACATTGTTTTGAGCCCCTTCAAAAGTGGCTGAGTCAGTTCAGCAAATTCCCAGTACTTAAAGAGTACACTGAAGTGGTTTGAGCATTTGATTAGAATTTCTTTTGGGTCCTGCTGCAGGTCCACTGCCTTCCTCTGAGGAGACCCTAGAGCCGGGGTGCCCAATATGTCGATTGCAAAGGTACTATGGGTAGATCGCATGGTGTTAAAAAAACAGATGTCAGCCTATCATCCATCCTTTCTATGAAATTTGTCACTTGATTGACATCCAGGGCAGCCAGTCTGAGGTCCTGTTTACACAATGTGAAACTGCAGCCTTTTTGCTGCAGTTCGGCCGTTCATTTGGCCGAGGCTCAATGGACAAATGTCCTTCATCCAAAGGACATCTTCAATCTGAGGAGCCACCAAAACAAACAGGCTCCTCAGATAGAAGAAGTCCTTTGGATGAAAGACGAAACGTCTCAGCAAAAACAAAAAAAGAACTGTCCAGATGACCTGACGGAACATTGTTCCACAGTGCTATAGTTCATAATTTCTCATCTGGCAACCTAACATGGAAATTACAGCATTTTCATGTAAACCAACTAATTTTTTTTATTGCCCCCAAAGAACATTGAAAAAACACTAATGTTTCCAGAGGTTGTTCTCGTGCAAATGGGATCTAATAGTAGGCAGATCACTTTGACTTTGTCATTTTAAAAGTAGCTCGCATGATGAAAAAGTGTGGACACCCCTGCACTAGACCTAGAACTTTCTGGAGGTCTTATGTGTCCTATCTGGTCTGGGAACAACCTGGTTACACGCAAGAGGAGTTGGAGAATGTATCTAGGGTGAGATGTCTTGGTTTCTCTCGACTTGTTTCGGCAACCTAAACACAAATAAGGTTAAAAAAGAAAACAGCTGAACTTGAAATTTGTAGCTGAAGACGTCTAGCATCCCATCTGGGAGGCTCTATTGATTGTTGAATTGTCGGATGACACGTTGGACATTTTTATGACTTTTTTTAATTGAAGCAGCCTCCCAGATGGGACGCAATAAACATCTAGCTACAGATTCTATTAACTTTTTTTGGGTTACCCATGTCCTAGATGCCTGATAATCTACACAAGAATATTGCTAGGCACAAATAAGCTGCAGAAAATTGATTAAAAAAATACTTCTGTCATTCATCACTTTACTCTTATTGTTAAATTTAATAGAAAAATAAGTAGAATTTTCAGGACTGAGACAAGGTCTAGCTGCCTCTGTGCATCTTTGGAATGGACAAACGTGGCGAGTGGGGTCAAAGACAGCCCACCACTGGAATGTCTACAAGTGAGGTACTTTGTAGTAACCGAGGCGAAATGGCCAGCATTTGAAGAAAAAAAAAAGAAAAAGCAGTGGTGCCGCAGCTCAGATATGTGATGAACTAATTTTTATGTGCAACCACCAGCCTTAAGTATAAACAACAATAAACTTATGTATTACTGTACTGAGGAAATACTGATGATGACACACAGCAACTTTGTGGTTAGTCAAAAAAACACAAAGATAATCACTAAAGTACAAGTTAATTCATCATATTTAGTAAATGACACGAGACACGTTAATATTTCGGGCTCTGGGTCAGTCCATGTGAGTTCTGCTCCACGCCTCTTTTGGTCCCACTCTGCCTTGACTCTGACACTGACACGTCATGTCTGAAAACTCATGCTTGAGCCACCAATTCTCAAAACTGTTCTATGACTGACGGTGCCTTGACAGGCCTGTAGGATGTTGCGTTTGGATAAAATCTGTCAGAGTTGCTCCGATGCTGCAGCAACATACAGTATAAGATGACAATGTTGTGGTTTTTGTTATTTTCTCTGTTCGGTTCTGTGATTTGGTTTTAATGTTTTCCATAATACCAAACCATACCATACCAGCCAATTTTTTTATAAAGCAGTTTAAGCAATGACAGTGCACACCAAAGTGCTGTACAGGGAAAGACAGACAAGCACACAGCAACAGATTATATAACAGGGAAACCAAATGTAAAATCAAAAAACAATAGTGGACAACAACAACAGCAATATGACCAACACAGTGTGATGCACACAGGCTCAGCACAGATCACACTGTGCCGAAAGCCGGGGAATAATAGTTTGTTTTTAAGCAAGATTTAAAAACTGTGAGGGAGGGGGCCTGTCTGGCAAGCAGAGGTAACTCGTTCCACAGTGTTGGGCCTGCGACAGAGAAGGCCCTGTCACCTCTGCACTTGAGATGGGTTCCTGGAACTGTGAGGAGCAACTGGTCTTCTCACCTGAGAGAACGTGATGGGACATATGGCTGGAGCAGCTCAGTACTCCTATAATAATAATAATAATAATAATGAATTCAATTTATAACGCACTTTTCATTAATGAAAATCTCAAAGTGCTACAAGGTGCAACATAATTAAATGTCAATAAAACAAATAATAAAACAATTAAAATCAATAACAGTATCAGCTAAGATCAAAAGTAGAATCATGAGGAGGTAGAGTATGCTCGGTTGAAAAGAAAGGTCTTCAAGCCGCTCTTAAAGTCAACCACAGACTGTGGGGCTCTCAGACAGTCAGGAAGAGAGTTCCACAGGCGGGGGGCAGCCACACTGAAAGCCCGGTCACCCATGGTCCTTAATTTGGTTCTCGGAATGTGAAGGAGATTACTGTCCTGTGACCGCAGCGAACGGGTGGATGAGTATGGATGAGTACTCCTAGCACATAATATTACAGTGGGATTGCTTTCATTTTAAAATTATTTGCATACATTTTGTGGATTTTTAAATGTGTATTTTTTACATAGAACATTTTTATTTAATATGTTTAAACAAACTTAAAAATTGATTTTAGCATTTCACAGGCATGCGTAATGTTTTACGATGTTGGAAATGATGTATGCAAGAAAGTCAAGTATCAAAGCATCAACAACATGATGGAACACACATAGATGAAAACATGTGTAGCAGTATTTGTTGTAGCAGAAGTTTTGATAGGCAACTTGAAAGTAGAAAATTACTTAATTCACTTATTGAAGTCAGTGTACGACATGTGGACAGAGTGAGTATGAACTACATTGATTTTTTGAAATCAGATGGCATTGCTACTGTCCCCCCTCCCCCCACACACACACATACACACACTGCCCAAGGCAGTGTAACATTTTTGTATTTCTGAGGCAGAAAATCGATGATGTACTCCAACTCAGGCCTGAGTCAAAATGAAACCTGTCTTTTCCCTGTTCAACCGTTCTCTCAATGGGGGGTGGGGGTGTGGGTGAGGTTGCAGGCACCTACATTTGGCTCTGTTTAAGTTCTGATTAGTTCAATTAGTTCAGCCCCTCCCTGGGCTGCCACCTTACCGTGGTGGAGGGGTTTGAGTGTCCCAATGATCCTAGGAGCTATGCTGTCAGGGGCTTTATGCCCCTAGTAGGGTCACCCAAGGCAGACAGGTCCTAGGTGAGGGACGAGACAAAGCGCAGCCCACAAGACCCCTTATGATGAGTAATATAAATGGAAACAATGTTCCCTCGCCCGGACGCGGGTCACCGGGGCCCCACTCTGGAGCCAGGCCCGGAGGAGGGGCACGTTGGCGAGCGCCTGGTGGCCGGGCTTTCACCCATGGAGCTCGGCCGGGCACAGCCCGAAGAGGAGACGTGGGTCCCCCTTCCCATAGGCTCACCACCTGTGGGAGGGGCCAAAGGGGTCGGGTGCATTGTGGAATGGGTGGTGGCCGAGGGCGGGGACCCTGGCGGTCTGATCCTCGGCTACAGAAGCTGGCCATTGGGACATGGAATGTCACCTCTCTGGTGGGGAAGGAGCCTGAGCTAGTGTGTGAGGTTGAGAGGTTCCGGCTAGAAATAGTCGGACTCACCTCAACGCATGGCTCTGGCTCTGGAACCAGTTTCCTTGAGAGGGGTTGGACACTCTTCCACTCTGGAGTTGCCCCTGGTGAGAGGCGCCGAGCAGGAGTGGGCATACTTGTTGCCCCCCATCTCGGTGCCTGTACGTTGGGGTTCACCCCGGTGAACGAGAGGGTAGCCTCCCTTCGCCTACGTGTGGGGGGACGGGCTCTGACTGTTGTTTGTGCCTATGCGCCGAACGGCAGCGCAGATTACCCACCCTTTTTGGAGTCCTTGGAGGGGGTATTGGAGGGTGCGCCTCCTGGGGACTCCCTTGTTCTGCTGGGGGACTTCAACGCTCACGTGGGCAATGACAGTGAGACCTGGAGGGGTGTGGTTGGGAGGAACGGCCCCCCTGATCTGAACCCGAGTGGTGTTCTGTTGTTGGACTTCTGTGCTCGTCATGGATTGTCCATAACGAACACCATGTTCAGGCATAAGGGTGTCCATATGTGCTCTTGGCACCAGGACACCCTAGGTCGTAGTTCAATGATCGACTTTGTTGTCGTCTCATCTGATCTGCGGCCGCATGTCCTGGACACTCGGGTGAAGAGAGGGGCGGAGCTGTCAACTGACCACTACCTGGTGGTGAGTTGGCTCCGATGGTGGGGGAGGATGCCGGTCAGACCTGGCAGACCCAAACGTATTGTGAGGGTCTGCTGGGAACGTCTGGCAGAGTCTCCCGTAAGACGGAGCTTTAACTCCCACCTCCGGGAGAGCTTTGAACACGTTCCGAGGGAGGCGGGGGACATTGAGCCCGAGTGGGCCATGTTTCGCGCCTCTATTGTCGAGGCAGCTTATCGGAGTTGTGGCCGCAAGGTTGTTGGTGCCTGTCGTGGTGGCAACCCTCGAACCCGGTGGTGGACACCGGCGGTGAGGGATGCTGTCAAGCTGAAGAAGGAGTCCTATTGGGCCTTTTTGGCCTGTGGGACCCCGGAAGCAGCAGATAGGTACCGGCAGTCCAAGCGGCATGCGGCTCGGGTGGTTGCTGAGGCAAAAACTCGGGCGTGGGAGGAGTTCGGAGAGGCCATGGAGAATGACTTCCGTACGGCTTCGAGGCGATTCTGGTCCACCATCCGGCGTCTCAGGGGGGGAAAGCGGTACGCGACCAACACCATTTATGGTGGGGATGGCGTGCTGTTGACCTCAACTCGGGATGTTGTGAGTCGGTGGGCGGAATACTTCGAAGACCTCCTCAATCCTACTGGCACGTCTTCCACTGAGGAAGCGGAGCCTGGGGACTTTGGATCGGGCTCTCCAATCTCTGGTGCGGAGGTCGCCGAGGTGGTTAAAAAGCTCCGCGGTGGCAAGGCTCCGGGGGTGGATGAGATTCGTCCTGAGTTCCTTAGGGCTCTGGATGTTGTGGGGTTGTGTTGGCTTACGCGACTCTGCAATATCGCGTGGACATCGGGGGCAGTTCCCTTGGATTGGCAGACTGGGGTGGTGGTTCCCCTATTCAAAAAGGGGGACCGTAGGGTGTGTTCCAACTATAGAGGGATCACACTCTTAAGCCTCCCTGGTAAGGTCTATTCAGGGGTTCTGGAGAGGAGGGTCCGTCGGATAGTCGAACCTCGGATTCAGGAGGAGCAGTGTGGTTTTCGTCCTGGTCGTGGAACACTAGACCAGCTCTACACCCTCAACAGGGTCCTGGAGGGTGCGTGGGAGTTTGCCCAACCAGTTTACATGTGCTTTGTAGACTTGGAAAAGGCATTCGACCGCGTCCCTCGGGGGGTTCTGTGGCGGGTACTCCGGGAGTATGGGGTACCAGGCCCATTGATATGGGCTGTTAGGTCCCTGTACGACCGGTGTCAGAGCTTGGTCCGCATTGCCGGCAGTAAGTCAGGCTCGTTTCCGGTGAGAGTTGGACTCCGCCAAGGTTGCCCTTTGTCACCGATTCTGTTTATAACTTTTATGGACAGAATTTCTAGGCGCAGCCAAGGTGTTGAGAGGATCCGTTTTGGTGGCCTTAGAATCGCTTCTCTGTTTTTTGCAGATGATGTGGTCCTATTGGCTTCATCAGCTCGTGATCTACAGCTTTCACTGGAGCGGTTTGCAGCTGAATGCGATGCGGCCGGGATGAGGATCAGTTCCTCCAAATCCGAGGCCATGGTCTTGAGCCGGAAAAGGGTAGCGTGCCCTCTCCGGGTCGGGGAGGAGGTCCTGCCCCAAGTGGAGGAGTTTAAGTATCTCGGGATCTTGTTCACGAATGAGGGAAAACTGGAGCGTGAGATCGATAGGCGGATAGGTGCAGCGTCCGCAGTGAAGCGGGCGCTGTACCGGTCTGTCGTGGTGAAGAGAGAGCTGAGTCAAAAGGCAAAGCTCTCAATTTACCGATCGATCTACGTTCCCACCCTCATCTATGGTCATGAGCTTTGGGTTATGACCGAAAGAACAAGATCTCGGATACAAGCGGCTGAAATGAGTTTTCTCCGCAGGGTGGCTGGACTCTCCCTTAGAGATAGGGTGAGAAGCTCAGTCATCCGGGAGGGACTCGGAGTAGAGCCGCTGCTTCTCCACATCGAGAGGAGCCAGTTGAGGTGGCTCGGGCATCTGGTTAGGATGCCTCCTGGACGCCTCCCTGGTGAGGTGTTCCGGGCATGTCCCACCGGGAGGAGACCCAGAGGAAGACCCAGGATACGCTGGAGGGACTATGTTTCTCGGCTGGCCTGGGAACGCCTTGGGATTCCCCCAGAGGAGCTGCTCCAAGTGGCTGGGGAGAGGGAAGTCTGGCCTCCCTACTTAGGTTGCTACCCCCGCGACCCGACCCCGGATAAGCGGAAGAAAATGGATGGATGGATGGATAGTTCAATAACTTTTTTTACACTCTTGTTGAAAGTGAGACAGATAATGATAGTCTCCATCTGTCCATCTAAACGTTTGTTTTTCCGGTCCATAACTTCTGATCTGCTCAAGAAAATTATACAAAGCTTCCTACACTTATGCATCATTACTAGACAGAATGTTACATGCAATTGCCATCAGCTCAGCTTTAAGGTCAAGGTCACAAATCAAGGTCAAAGTTAAAACAAGGGCTTTGCTTGTCTGGACCATTGCTATAGATTGCTGTATTTGTTGTCTTTGTATGATGTGCTGTTTGTGGTACTCTCAACAGTGGAGCATTTATTGAAAAAAATATTTAAAAATGTTTTTGCAACAAAATCATGTAATATAAAGAGTTCATGCAAGAAATGAATAAATATGTATTGCCCACTGCCAAATTACTTGGCTGGGTGTGCTAGTTTGTCTGTCCTGTTAGCAAAATATCTCATTAACTAATTGACAGATAATATTAAAACCTATGGACCTTATAAATAGTGTATGTGTCTGTAGATCTGCTCCCAAATGACATCATTTTCTTCAGCCACTTGGGAGCCAGTGATGCCCAGTTCTTAAAGGGCTGCACCCATATTAATATAATCTGTGGATACAGTATATAACCTACGTTATACAAAATATTTCATATGGGCTTTGTCCTTTAAGCCACATTGTTGGGATAAAGGCAAAGCAGGATATAGTCTATGTCTCACTGGGTCCATCTGAAACCATGAGCACACAAACAAAAGACTACCTAATACACACACTCTGACTGACCACTCAAGCGTGATTATGCGTTGTTGATCCAAGTACCTGGTGCGCACTGGTAGCAGACGTGCATCCTCTGTGCTGGACTGAAAACTAAGTATTCAGCTTACTCACGCAGTTTACAAGTAGGAGTATAGGGGAAGCTTCTGTACAAAGAAAAGTTCCCCAGCTTGGATGTCAGACAGGATAAAAACACCTGCTCAAAAGAAGAGCAAGCAGAGTTGTGATAGAAAAAACGAGTGAAGACGGCTGTGACGTCACTCAGACAGGACTCTGAGAACAGAGTGTCAGAGACAAATTAGAATTATCACGTAGATAAAAATGGATAAAAGGTGTCAGTGATGACTAGGAAGCTTCGGAACAAATGTCCTGTACAAACACACCATGCAGCATCGTGGAGTTTGAAATCCCTCTGGTGGAATGAGCCCTGAGTCCATCAGGAAGGGGAGAACCCAGCCATCGAATAGGCTAGAGAAATAGATTTGCATAACCAGGGAGACAAGCGCTGAGGAGATAAAGGTTGACCTTGTGATTGATTTCAGAAATGAATGAACAGCCATTCAGATTTATGCAAAGCAGCTGTGCGCCTCATGTAACACGCAAGTACTGTACACAAACAGGACAGAGGAGGTGAGACTGTGCCTCCTCTTCAGAGCTATGTGGATGGAGAGAGAACACATCCAGTGTTATAACTCTGTATCTGAAAACAAAAACTTGTTATGCTTTTAGGTGTAACATCAGGATTTGGACAAAGCACCGCTGAGCTCTCATTGCCTTGGATTCTAAAACAGGAGAGGGGGACGGACAGGGCTGAGAGGTCGCTCACTCTTTTCACTGATGTCAGACCTAACAGCAAAGCTGTCTTAAAGTATAGACATTTCAGCGATATCTGATCCAAGGATTCAAACGGTTCTTTAGACAGTGCACAGAGTATGTTTGCTAAGCTCCATTGTGGAAGTAACGAGGTGACACCAGCCTTTGACTGCGCACACCCTTCAAAAACCGTTTCATTAGAGCATGATTAAACATCGTTCTGTCGTTCTGCTGTTAAACTCCTTTTTCTTTTGTCTCCTCCATATCCTGGGACGGGTTGGACCAGAAACACACCAGCTGATGGCCTCTGCTGGCTCCAGTTCGCTGTAGGGATTGTGGGGGCTGTCCTCTGGGAACAGTGGTGGCTGGAGGCCCCAAAGACTTAGGTGTGGCCATGGGAGGTCTCTGTCGCTGACACTAATGTCTATCATCTGAAGAGGACTGCAGCTGGTCCTGGACCAATTGGAAATGTGGGCTGAATAGTCCGTCCGGACTAACAGGACCTTCCAAACGACTCCTTCTTAATCTCATCCGGATGGATCAGGATTTTTTTTAAACACATCCATGTGCACAGCACCTGTCGCTGACAGGAGATACAGTGAAGCAGAGGCAGTTAACCATGGCATCTTTAAGACGTCTGTTTAAAGGATTACTGTTTCCCTCTGTGTGCAAGGTGTGTGAGAAAAACAGCAGGATTGTATGACTTGACTGTGAGAGGATTCTGCTCTTAGAATGAAGTTGATATTTTATTCAAACTTTGAATAACATTGTCATCATAAATATCCCCTCCAAGAAAGCATCCTAGATATGCCCCTGGAGCTCTGTCTGTCAGAAGGAGCTGTGTGACTGGGTTCTGCTGCTTAGGTGGTACCAGGAGAGGAGGGTGTAGATGCAGTCATGGCGCATCGTCCAAATCATGGCACAAGTAGCACATGTGATGCTAATGCTAGCATAAACATGTGATTGCTGCAGTTGTCTGAGATGTGTACTGATATTCTGTTATTGAATCTAGCTGAGAGCTGGTCATTGGGGAAAGGGTGGATGACTATCGTTCGACAGGTCAAGCCGCTCTGCTCTCGGAAAATGTAGCCAACAGGCCTGGCTGTAGAGGAGAAACAGGTGTTCTTATCTTCAGTGGTTGGAGGCTGTACCTGACATTACACCAACACTCTAGAAACGAGGTCAGGCTGAATCTCGACAGCCAGAGAGCGAGGCAGCTAAATGTCCCGCCAAGTCTAGCCTGGAGCTAATGGCTCAGGCACAGATAGGTCTAGCGTTAGTCACTCTAGAACACGTACAAACATAATAAACGTTTGGAGGGAGAAAACAACCTGTCAGCGGCAGCCCTGTCTCCAGCCCCCTAACTGAGAGGGGGTTGTGAGGCTGCTCGCTAACTCTTAGTTGGAGTCAGAATTGTCCAAGACCTGCCTAGCTCCAAATGAAAAAAAACCGAGAGCCTACTTGACAGATATGCAAGCTGAGCCGTTCGGAGCTGCGGACATATCCCGTCTGCTAACATCTTGTTCTTAGTTCCCCATGTGTTGCTTTGCTGGCTGAAGAAAATGGGGAGCAGATCTTTGGACCTGTATGCTAATTATACGGTCTAGAGGTGGGGCTCACACGGTAGGGTGGCATGGACTAGAGTTTTTTTTTCAGTGTTGTGCGCTGCACGCAGGGTGAGACCCAACTTTGTGGCTAAAAGGGCAAAGCCCATATAAAATAGAATAGATATACAATGACAGGTCCAGATGTACTTTCTATTGGAGGAAAGACAAAAAACATGTTGATATAAATAATTACAAACAGGTGGAGTAGAGCAAGTAAGGACAGCAGCAGAGTGAGGAAATGTTGTCAGTTTGTCTTCCAGCAGTCTAAGCTTATAGCAGCATAACTAAGGGATAGCTCAGGAAACCCAAGCTGACCCTAACTGTAGATCAAAAAGGAAACACTTAAGCATGATCTTAAAGTAGACAAGGCGTCAGTCTCATGGATAGAAATTGGAAATTGGTTCCACAAGAGATGAGCCTGATAATTGAAAGTTTAGAAGTTGATGGAGTCACAGTCCCATCTGTAAACCAACCTCCGTACTGACATATTGTGTTTGTGTTACAGTTTCTGTTTCTCAACTACAGCAAATACTTTAAAGGTATTGTGACATGATGTTGGAAATTTGCATATCTGTCACAACATATATATCTTATATCATTCAGCTATGTTCACATATGTGCCAAAGGTTCCAACTTTAAATCCCAGAAGTCTGGACTTTGAGCTGTCAACATTTTCTCCCCCCTGTCCTCACTGAAGGACAGTGGAGGCTGAATGTGCTCTGCCCTGTTAGGGCTCTGAGTGCTTACATGGAAAGAACTGCCAGTTGGAGAAAAACAAACCAGCTGTTTGTGTGTTTTGCTAATCCAGCTGCTGGCAGAGCCCTGTCAAAACAACACCTCTCACACTGGGTGACTGAGGCCATTAAGAGGGCATACAGCAGTAAAGGTCAGCAGGTGCCCTCTGGGGTACATGCTCATTCCACTCGAGGCCTGGTTGCCTCATGGGCCCTTTTCAAGGGTGTGCCAGTGGCATAAATATGTGCTGCTGCCAACTGGGCATCATCAAACACGTTTGCAAAACACTACAGTTTAGATGTCAAAGCATGTGATGTCACTCAGGCTGTCCTCTCTAACATAGAGTAGAGAACAGCTAAACGCCTGCAGTATGAAGGCATAAGTTCTCACAATCATGCATTTCCAGAGCATCGTCAGGGCATGATTGAAATACGTTCCTATAGTCGATGTGTTGCACTGAGTGCACTGACTGATAAGGGAACTGAAAGTTATTTACCATAACTCACGTTCCCTGAAGGAAGGGAACAAGGTGCAACACATGTTTGCCCTTTCAATGCCCAAGCTCGGTGAAGTGCTCCCTGAGATAGAAGGTTGGGCGTCAGCCCCTTTTATACAAAGAGGGCAGGGCCTCATTGATTACGCTGACGCCCACCTGCCTTATTCAAGGCGTGATTGTATTACTTCAGGTGAACCGCGCGGCCGCACAATTCCCATAGTCGATGTGTTGCCCCTCGTTCCCTTCCTTCAGGGAACGTGAGTTATGGTGCATAACTTTCAGTTTTCATGAGCTGTATGCCAAAATTATCAGTATTAAAACAATAAAAGACCTGAAATATTTCAGTTGGTGTGCAAGGAATCTAAAATATATGAAAGTTTCATTTTTATCATTACATTATGGAAAATAATGACCTTTATCACAATATGCCATTTTTTTTAGAAGGACCTGTATACGTTTTTTTTTTTTTTTTAGAAACTTCTAGTCCCTCCCTGCCCTGCCCAGCTTCACCAGAACCCTCTGCAGTCAGAGTCTGGAGAAATCTGGGAGCCAGCAGCTCTCAAGGACTCTCAGATGAAGTCACAGTAATCATATCAATCACCTTCAGGATAATTAAAATTATCTCTTGCCGTCCCTTTACTGAGCGGTCACATTAAGACTGATTATTACATGGAGTAAGGATCATGGAACATTTTAATATCATTCACATTAAAAGTAAAAGAGCAGTGAAAATTATGGAACATGGTGAGTGCAAATAATACACATTCCCTTGACACTGAGGTCTGGACTTTGACTGGACCACCAAAGTACCCAGATTCATTCATTGTTCAGTCCTTCTATTGAAAACCGGCTGCTGTGTTTAGGATCATTGTCCAGTTAGGCATATGGTCTCACATTTGACTCCAGAATCCTCTGGTCTAGAGAGGAATTTACGATCCATTCAATGACTGATGTGGCCCAAGCCCAATGCCATTTTTTAAGTTAAAAATAAACATTTATTCATTGTATGCTTCAATTGTAAGGATGGCTCCATCTGTTGGTCTTGTCTGTTCCCTTTGTGCTGTTTTTCTGTTAGTCAGTTCCTGGTCTGTTTTATTAGTTTTCCTAGTTTAGTCTCCTTGTTTATTTACTCTTAGTTTAACCTCCAGTTCTGTCATCCTAGTTTACTTTTCATGTTTCAGTCTCCATGTTTATTTACTCTTAGTTTAACCTCCTAGTTTACTTTTCATGTTTCAGGTTTAGTTTCCCAGTCTTGCTCTGTCTCTAGTTAATTGTCTCTAGTTAATTGTCCCCAGGTGTTTGTGATTTTGTCTCATCTTGTCTGTGAGTATAAAAGTCCAGTTCTCTGTCTCAGTCATTGTAGCCGCATTGTCTGGTATCCCTTGTGTTCTCTGGTCTCTGGTTCATGTAAGTGTTTTTGCTGCCACAACAGCTATTGGTTTATTATTATTAAAGTGATTATTTTTATAACTTCCTGGCCTCTGAGAATGTCTGTCTGCACCACTGGGTTTTAATCTTGCTCTGAGTAAATCCTGACAGTATGCGGCTGCCATCAAAAAAGCCCAGTAGACAGCATATTCCTCCTACCTGTCCTCTCGAGTCCACGCGGATGGAGGAGACCGTGGTCCGCTGCAGCGGTTTTCAGGTCCGGCCCGTGTCGGCACAAGAGGACTTCAGCCAGGAAGTAGAAGTCCTGCCTTCCCCGCTTCTGGTCCTTGAACAGGAAGAGTCTCGGCGCCGGATGGGCCACTCGACCCGTGAGTCCAGTTCCTCCTCGTGCTCAGCACTGCTCGTCTCGGGGTGGACGTCCGGGGAAGACGCCGAGGACGATTTCCTTGTTTTTACTCCTCAGCGTCAGAGCAGCAAATGGAAGACCCGGAAACAGTCAACCACACCTCCGTCATGGTCAGCTGATCAGACTCGGTCCAGCGAACCCGAGTTTTTTGGATGTAGCTCTAGCGCTCCAGTGGGTAGGAGTTCCGTGGCCTCACCTCCTAGGTTTCTGGTGAGGACGGAAACCAACGCCTCACTGGCGCTCGAAGCTGCTCCTGCTTGGTCCGGTGAGAACAGTCACAGCGTCCCCACGGGGGCGGGTCTTGTCACCGCTCACTCTTCCCCCCGTTCATCTGACCAGATGGAGGGGGACCAGCACACATGTCAGTCAACAGAACAATATTCTGTCTTTCCAGCAGAGGTCAATGATGGAGATGTTCTACATTTATCATCTAAAACTAATTACTCTGACCCAATAATTATAACCCAGCTCACTTATATCAAATATTCTCTGTTCCCTTCAAACAATTATATTTGATAGTACAAACATGTTTGTTTGCTTTTCTCCTTGATACAAAAAAGACAGTCTTCTAGCCTTGACAATGTTTGGATTAGATGTTGTTAGATCAGAACCACAACTTGTTTGTTTTATCTGTAAGACGTCAGAGCTTGTCAGCTCCACCTCCTTCTTGTTTAAATGGCTTGTCATGTCCAGCACAATTCGGATTTGTGCTGGACAATGTATTTGAGACCAAACTAAGTTTCAAAAGACATTAAAAAGCCTTCCCCTTTGCAAAGTTGTTTTGTCTGTGTTAACACAATTCTCTTGTTTATCTTGTGTGGTTTTTATTGAGGTAACAGGGGTTTAAAATCCCCATCATTATGGTGCCAAAACCCATTCTCCCCATACTTGCTCCTGATGATCTCCAGGCAGAGCACGTTGCAAGACACGGTAATTATGACAGAAAGTCCAGTTGGTTTCTCCCTGGCCAGCGTCCTCTGTCCATTTGGTGCGATCAGGGTCGGTTGACGGAGATTTCCAGACACTGCACAGGTCAACAAGAAAAGTAAGTGTGAAAAAGTGTTTGTTGATACGTCGTTTTTAAAACAATTTGAGTACAGTAACAGGAACTAGTTCACCCTGAGCCGATGACTTGAAATTTGGAATGAGGTGTCTGCTTTTCAATAACTTGGCAATTTTTGCGCATACCCTAGTTGGCAGAACCAAGATTTCTGTGATTTATAAGCGAGGGCGGTCAATAATACGCCAAGATCATACGTTTGTGAGGCTGATCACCAGACCTTACATTGGATGTTTAGTGAGCCCGGCCAGGCGAGAAGAGAAATTAAGGCAAGAACGTTTATTTTTATATATGATGCGTCGTTCTGTGTTTGTTTAAATTTTTTATTTATTTTTGACATTTATAGTCCTTTTTTATGTGTAGCCAGTTTGTGTTTGTGGAGCGCCGGGAAAGAAAGCCTTTTTCTTTCTCCCATTTTCCTGTGTGTG
>JBBPBX010083136.1:0-11838 GCA_038048925.1 Garcialebias charrua | reverse complement strand
AGTTCTGATAAGCTTGCACAGAAAGTTCTCAGGGGGGGAGGGGGGATAGATGCAGTTGTTATCCTTGGTTACTCATGACCCAGGAGAAATTTGATAGTCAGCCCATTTCCAAGGCTGGCGGGGAGTCAGATTCAGATAAGCTTGATTGTTGATTTTCTTCAGGCAGACAGATTTTTTTTTCCTTCAGCCTTGGAGTCCATCTGGACGATCCAGTCCAAAATGGCCTATTGTGGGAATCCATTCCACTGATCCATGCTATGAGTCTCCTTCAAGGTCGACCCCACCACGCTGACGAGTCCCAGAAGCCGCAGGTGGCCTGCGATTCTCATAAATTGCCTTCACCTTATGGTTAAACTCGTAAATCAGCTGATTTAGCAAGGTCACGGCACGGATCAAACCTTCACACTGACTCGTAAGCTTTGTCAAGGCCGAAACTGCCGCCAAAGTCTTCCACAATTTCCGATAGAGCAGAGCCCCGCCGATGCCAAAAAGCAGAGTCCCTGCTATCATAAATCCAATTATGTAAACGTCTTCAACGTCCTCCACAGACAGGACTGAGAGACACATCACCTTCCACTCTCCCTCGGGTCCAAGTTTTGAAAATGGTGTCAGGAAGTTAAAATATTGTTCACTATTGACCCATTACAAGGTTGACTAGACAGTATGACAAACTGGAGTTGAAATGATCAGAGTCTGTTCCTTGTGTCTAATGCTCCTTTTTTCAGGCAGACAACTTTTACTTAAACAATTCTGATGCAGAATCACACGTCCAAGTGTGAACTATGTCACAGAGTAAACATAATAAAAACATGCACTATCCGCATTGTTCATTAAAAACTGGCTCAACACTTTTAATGTACTGTATTACATAAAATATACATACGGTAGGCATATAAAATGGTATTGTAGACCATTGCATTAGGTAATACATACATTCAGCAAGTACTTTTACTTTAATACTTTAAGTATTTTAAAAGCAAGTACTTATTTATATTTGTACTTTTACTTAAGTAAAAACATTAATATGGTACTTCTACTTTTACTATAGTACATTTTTGTCTGTTTATTTGTACTTTTACTGAAGTACAGTGTTTGTGTACTTTCTCCACCACTGAATCCTGGTGATATTCTTTGTAAACAAAACTACACAACAATCCTCCAGCATTACTTTCACAGACAGTCGGATTTGCATAGGAGGCAGAAGGTGGGTCCAAATCCTCAGTGGGGCCCAGGGCTGATTAATGATTAAAGGGGATTAGCAGGAGGGTCAGGTCTTGGTTACTCATCTCCCTCTGTAGCTGCTTCAGCGCTGTCTGTGTCACTACGAGCAAAAATAAACAATAAAGTTAAAGGTGAGAGGGATGCCAGGTGTTGCAGGTGGATGCTGAGAACACAAAGGTGAGTACAGTAATATTCTTAGATTTATAAGTGTTCATTTGGTAGAATTTGATTTCTCTGGATTTAAAAGGCAGCGTATTGATGTTTCTGATTTGCCAAATGTCAGCACATTTTGTTTTAGCAATGCTTTTCTTATAAATTAATTAATTAGTGATATATGTGTATTTTTGTGTACTTTTGCAACAGTACAGCCATAATGTGGCGTCCAAACTACATCAGTCATCGCTATGAGGCTAAGCTGCTTAAGAAAGGACTTTCAGGGAATTGTACAAGCAAACCCCCTCCCCTCGGCCCCCCACACACCCCGCAGGATAAACTGTTCCTTTTCAAAGCTCAACCTGTCTCCCATCTTTAATCCCATTCTGGATTTAGAGGAATAACTGAAGAGAGGACAGATCATGGCCATTTTAAAAGTGAAGTTCACCAAAACCATGAGGGACAAGCTGGCCCAGGTGCTGTGGATCCTCAACTGGATCTCTGTGGTGACGGGGGCCATCCTGTTCAGCCTGGGGGTCTTCCTCAAGGTGGAGATCAACAAGCGAGGGGAGCTGATGGCTGAAAGGGATGTCCAGTATGTTCCCAATATGCTCATAGCTGTGGGTCTCATCGCCTGTGCCATCAACTTCCTGGGTGGGAAGATCTGCTATGACTGCGTGGACACCACCAAGTTCCTGCGCTGGAAGATGGTCATGCTGCCCTACACTGTGTGCACCTTCTTCTTCACCTTCTGCGTGCTGGTGGGGGCCCTGATGTGTTACAGCATGCACTGGGAGCTCCAGGAGTCTCTGAACCTGGGGCTGACCAAGGCCATGAGGTTGTATAAGGACACGGATACACCAGGCCGCTGCTTCCTGAAGGGCACGGTGGACATGCTGCAGATAGAGTTCCAGTGCTGTGGAAACCACGGCTACAGAGACTGGTTTCAGATTCAGTGGATCAGCAACCGCTACCTGGACATGTCCAAAAAAGAAGTGATAAAGTGAGTGAAGGATGCCACAATGAAGAGAAAATATAAATCAAGTCAAACACCCAAATGTGCACAAAAGATGAATCACTCTAAAGCCATGTACCATCTAATGCCAAGTAAAACTAGAAACTAGAAATTGCATTTCCTGCGAAAATACAGTCCGAATGCTTTTTGCTGAAGAACTTACTGAAAAACAGCTGAAATAGCTAAAAAGACATACTGAAATGTAGCTGAAATGGAAGAACAAGCCTAAATTAGCAGAAGACAGCAGAAAGAACACATATTTGCTGAATTATAGGTTTCAATAAACATAAATGAGCACAAAAATTAGGAAATTAGCTAAAATAATCTGAAATTTGCACATATTAGCTGAAAAATAACTGAAAATGCAGAAAGAAGCTTAAACTATTGAAAGGAGCTGAAATGAGATTTAAAAAATGTGGAATTAGCTGAAAAAGGCTAAATTGAGACAGCTGAAATAGCTGAATAAGATTAAACTAGCAGAAAAAGGCAGAAAGAAGTCTAACAAGCTGAATTAGCATAGGCTGAAAGTGGCAGAAATTAACAAGAAAACTGAATTTATCTGAAAACGGCTGAAATTAGCTTGCAAATGCTAAAAAGGTGGCTGAGGTAGAACAAGCTTAGCAGCTGAAAGAAGAAAGAAACTTGTTTGCCCAATTAGGCTTAAAGAAACAGAAAATAGCACAAAAATTGGAAATTATCTGGAAAAAAGCTTAAATTAGTAAACAGCTGAAAAGTAGCTAAAAAAGCAGAAAGAAGCTTAAATTAGACGCAAGTGGAGAGAGCATATTTTTGCTGAATTAGGCTTAAAAATTAAAATGAGAACAATAAATGTGGAATTAGTTGAAAAAGCTAAATTTGCATGAAAACCGCTAAATAGGAGCTGAAATAACAGAAAGGGCTAAAACTTGCAGAAATAAGCTGAAAAGAGTATAACATGCTGAAATTAGCAGAAAGAAGTCAGAACAAGCACAAAAATGTTGTAGTTAGCAGAAAGAATCTGCAAGGAGCACAAAACAGGTGGGAAAGAAAGAAAAAAACAGCAGAAATTAGCTGATTTTTTTTTTTAAATTTGCACAAACGCTAAAAGAAGCTGAACCAGAACAAAATGTGAAAGGAGCAATAAAAGGGTGTAAACATGACCTAAACATTTGAAGGATGTAAAATGAGCTCAGTTCATTTTTTACGAGGAAAAAAAAGGCAAAAAAGGCTAAATATTTCAAAAAGCTAAAGATGCACCAATAACAAACATCGTAGCAGGACTGTCCTGAAAGAGCTGAACATTTTGATAAATGATTTGTTGAAATAGCACAAAAATTGCAAGACGAGAATCCCACCCAAAAATGTACAGAAGAAAAACAGATCAGAATAGTGTGAATGCTTCATAAACATTCACACAGTAAGATTAGATGTTAAACTGTAGATTTTAGGCACATTGTACCACTTTTAATGGGAATATGGAAGTCTAAAGCAAAGATTCACCTTCTTAGATTAAACTGTTTATATTAGTGAATATGTACATTATTATTATTAATAAGTACCTTGATATAAATTGTTTCCCTTGTCTTCTTGTAGACTACTACAAACATCATTATGGTCAAACCTTGAATACAGCAATGAACTGTCACCCACAAAATAGGTAATGTGAACTACTCCCAACTACTACCACAACAAATCTTATCCCGAAATCTGTTGAATTCACTAAATTATGGTCATTTTTGTGTTGACTGTGACTAATGTCTATTAGCTGTGGCAATCATCTTAAATTGGATTGACTCCAAAGATTGATCAGTTTTACAGCTATTACCTTCTGAATGTTTCATAAAAATCTATTCAGTGGTTCATGAAAATTTTTGCTAACAGTCAAACTGGGTTGTCCTCAATTAATAATAAAGTTTTAAACTAAAAAAATCCTGTTATAGGTGCGGGAATGAGTCTCAGCTACCCAAAATCTGATGAAGTGACCAAACTACAGACACTGTTGTTTTCTAAACACAGTTGGCTGTGGTGGCCATCTTGAATTGGGTGATCCAGTTGCAGATGTACATCCGATGACTATTTCCTGCAAGTTGTAATAAAATATTTGCAGTGGTTATAAGTCCAAATAAGATACAGTAATGGTAAAATTTTAAACTTTGCAGAATCAGCTCTCAGAATTTGTGCTGGAGGTCAGTTTTAGTTACAACCATACAAAAATGTTGGTCGGTACAGTATCTCTAAAATTCACTGGGTAAAAGCCACAACAAAACATGTTGTACATTGGAAAATGCAACTATTTGTAGTCTAAAGCCGTTGGGACTGCACTGATTCCTTTTTCTTGCTCTTCAGTCGACTGAGGAGTAACGTGGAGGGGAAGTACCTGATGNTCCAAAAGACTTCCTCAGTCTGAGCTGCTGCATTCAGCTCAGTCATATAAATAGCACCCTCTCACAGTGGATCAACCAGTTGGCTGATGACAGCCTGAAACCAGCTGCTCACATGATCAAGGAGGACCATCAGCCTGACAATGGATTCTACAGTTTTTTTGTTTTGTTTTGTTTTTTGAATGTCCAGAGGACCAGACTTAACTTTTTTAGATTTTTCTACCTGGATTATTGAGCATGCATCAGGGTAGTAAAAATGACTGTTAATATTTTTAGAAACAAAGCACCAATGGGTGCTCATAAAATAAATGTCTACTTCATAATTTCTGATAAGCTCCGTTTATGGAGTCCACATACACCACGGATGGTTTAACAACAAATCTGTGCTTAGAAAAGCATTTAGCTTTGCCTGTGGAGAAGAGGTGCCAATGCAGCAGAAATTATCCATTTTGAAAATGATCAGGAGTAGCTTAGACTGGGCCTCAGCAGCTCAGCCTGTAGAGAAGTCAAAGTCAACTTTATTGTCAGAACTGCAATATGTACAGGACATACACAGGATTGTAATTGGGTTTCTCTCAGTCCCTCGGTGCAACAGTAACCATCTAAACACTAAAACATTTAATAAACATAAGCATAAAATAGTAAAAGTGTAACACTGTCCTGAGTTTTTTCATAGTAGTATAAAAGTATGAAAATGGGGGTCATCAACTGGCGGGCTGCAGGCCACGTCTGGCCCTTAAGGATGTGGCCTTCAGATGAACTGAAGCAGTTTTCATCAACTTTGAGTTTGAAGCTCTTGGACTGTCATTTTTTTCACGGCAAATGTTCTGGCTGGACAAACATTACAACACCACCCAACCACCCCCCACCCCATGCGTGCAACCCCCCCCCCACACACACACACACACACCCTGATGATAGAATTGGACTAAGCAATCATGTCTTAATGTTCATCATTTCTTAGTGAACTCCCTTTTAATTAAGTTAGGATGGTAACTAGAGACGTGTTTCCTGTGAAAATGCAGTGAATGCTTATTTTAGAAGAACTTGCTCAAAAACAGCTGAAATTCGCTAAGAAAAACATGCTGAAATGTAGCTGAAATAGAAGAACATGCTTAAATTGGCAGAAGAAAGCAGAAAGAACACATATTTACTGACAGGCATAAAAAGTTCTCTCAGAAATAAAAATAATAACAGGGAGTGCTTTTCCTGCAGCACACAGCCCACCAGGGAATATTTAAAACATCGCACACCCAGGTAGGACCTGAATTCATTCATTTCAGTCATGAGTGAACGGAGGAAGAAGTGATTACTTGACTTTAGGCAAAAAAACAAAAGAAAAGGCCCGATCAGCGATAAAGAAGGGGAATTTATTTCATTTGTGTAACATACAAAACAGTCCGGCGCCGGGGAAGTTTATGGTCAGACACCGCGCATCGCGCACGCGGACGTAAAAAAAAAGCTTTGCGCGTACATGCCCTGAGGGGCTACGCGGGGCTACGCTTTTGCCTTGGCGTACGTATGTTGCGTATAGGCGTATCGTGAGAACGCTCGAATGTATCTCGCCCTTTAGGTCCGGAACTCGTTCTTAACTCGGGGGTTTGCTGTATACGGTAAGTGGAAATAGCAGAAAAAGCTAAAATTTGAATAAAAAACAGCTCAATAGTAGCTGAAATATCAGATTAAATATTATATACTATATATATATATATATCAGATAATTTAGAAGAAGCACACAAATGTTGTAGTTAACAAAAAGAGTAATAATAATAATAATGTATTTTTCTGTCATCTGTGTATTTTTCCCATACACAGACGAAATTCGTCTCTGCATTTAACCCAACCACCACCAGGTGGTGCAGTGAGCAGCCATAGAAAGCGCCCGGGGAGCTGGAGAATTAGATGTGCACTCATAGACACCCCAAGGTGTGTAGTGGCCGGGGCGCGAACCCGCGTCCTTCGGGTCCCAAGTCACAAGCCCTGCCACTACACCATCTTGGCTCCTCTGAAAGGAGCACAAAACAGTTGAAAAACATGCTGAATTTTAGCAGAAATAAAAGAACAAGCCTAAATTTGCAGAAGAAAGCAGAAAGAACACATTTGCTGAATTAAGTTTAAGTAAGCAGAAATGAGCATTAAAAAATTAGGAAAGCAGCAAAAAAACTGAAGTTATCTAAAAATAGCTGAACAGTAGCTGAAAAGGCAGACAAAAGCTTAAACTACCAGAAGACAGCAGAAAAAGCAGAAATGGGCTAAAAAAAAAAGTGGAGTAAGTTTACACCGCTCAAATTAGCATAAAACAGATAAATATTATCTGAAATAGCAGAAAAGCTGAAACTAGCCGAAAAAGCTGAAAAGCTATATACAGTCTAGCATAAATAAGTTAAGCTGAAAGTAGCAGAAATTACCATGAAAAAGCTGAATTAATCGGAAAACTGCTGAAATTAGCTAAAAATGCTAAAAATGTAGCTGAAAAGGTAGAAAAATCTCAAAGTAGAAGAAAAAAGGAGAAAGAACACAATTAAGCTAAAATAAGCAGATATATCTAATTTTAAATGAGCACAAGTATATCTGGAAAAAGCTGAAATTAGCAACAACAACAAAAAACATCTGAAAAGTAGACAAAAGCTTGAAGGAAATGGAGAGAGCACATTTTTGCTTAATAGCCTATATGCCACGGGTAGTGGTGACGTACTTCCGTTAAAATATGACTCACACGCTTCACTTCCGGCTCTCATCTACTGCTGGTGTTTTTAGCGGTAGCTTCTAGAACTAGACCATGTAAAAGACACAAAAGGTAAATTATCTGCGAGCTACTGGTACAACAAGAGAGATTTGTTGTGTGCCGTTGTGTCCAGTGAATAGCAGGGACAATAGAGCGCTTAGTTTTTTATATTTTAATGCCAGAGTTCGTGGCTAACCGAGTTAGCCTTAAAGCTAACACTCGGTTGTAGCCGGCGTTTTAAACCTCAGAATATTCAAGAGCCAGCATCAAACAGTGGTTAAAAAGGAGCTGTACCTGCATTGTTCCAGTGGAATAATTCTCCCTTCCATGACCGCGGCTTTGGGAGAAGCAGCAAAGAGGACAGCGAGGAGGAGGAGAACACAGCTGCAGCTCAGTAAGAAACACGATTATCACTCGACTCCACACTTGTAGATTTAATGTTGGAGTCATGATGAGTGATTTAATACAAGTTTGTAACTACATACTTTTAAAATAATATTCAGATTTTAACATATGTTTTCTAATCTGTAAACATGTTTGTAAACTCTTAGTAACTTCAGGGCTGTTACACCTCTGAAATATTCTCTGCCGTTTCCTTTAATATGAAACCAGAACTGTTTCACTCCAATTAAACATTTAATTTCCTGAGATGTAATTAATTTATTTTAAAGCATAACTCTCATAAAGAGTTCTCCGTTTGGTTTTTTACTTGTAGGTAAATATGAACACTTGTTTTGTTTTTTCCAGGTTTGCATCATCTGACCTCCTGATGTGTTTCTGGCCCATGACTGCTCTGCTCTGCCATTCATGGTCGGTGTTCACCAAGAACTGAGAGGAACTCCCCATCAAGTTCAACTTGTGTTTATTTGTCTTATACAGGTTAACACAGAGTTAACAGTACAATGAAGTGCTCAGGATGAGAAGAGCAGATTTGACTTGCTAAAAATCAAAGAACAAACTACTGTATGTATACTAAAAGCATGCACAGTGAAAAAGTAATTATAATATTCACAAAGTCCTGAAGAGAGACGGATATAACAATGCAGCAGGATGAATTTGAATTAACTACGGTACTGCAAGTATTTCAAGCTAGTAATATAAGCTAGCATGCACATAAAGTTTTAAATATATATATATATAAATATATACACATACAGTATATATAATAATATATAACAATGGTCTCTTTTGATGTCACATCACTCTTTACGTGCATTCCTGTTGATGAAGCAGTAGAGGTGGTCTGTTTAAGGTTAAAATCAGACACCACTCTGAGCAACAGGACCACACTTTCCACAGAACAACTGTGTCAACTCTTGAAACTGTGCCTGCAGTCAACCTACTTCACATATGGGGAGCAATATTATAGGCAGAAACATGGGTGTGCTATGGGGTCTCCAGTTTCTCCTATTGTTGCCAACCTGTACATGGAGGAGGTAGAAAAGAGAGCCTTGACGTCCTTTTCAGGGAGACCACCAAGTCATTGGTTCAGGTATGTTGACGACACCTGGGTTAAAATTAAATCTCAGGAAGTCCAACATTTCACTGATCACATCAACTCTGTGGATAAATATATCAAGTTCACACGAGAAGATGTAAAAAATGGCAGGTTGGCTTTCTTGGACTGTGAGGTCTCAGTTTCTGATAGAGGAAATTTGCAAACTGAGGTGTACCGCAAACCCACACACACAGACCAGTATTTACAGTTTGACTCCCATCACCCTCTGGAGCACAAGTTAGGAGTCATCAGGACTCTGTACCACAGAGCAGACAGCGTCCCCACTAACTCAGGAGCCAGACAGAAGGAGAAATCACACACAAAACAGGCTCTAGAGAAATGTGGATATCCTAACTGGGCCTTCCTGAAAGCAGAGAAGAAACCCAAACAGGACTCCAGCCAGCCATCAGGTGAAAAGAAGGAACCCAGACCCAGACCAGTGGTCATTCCGTATGTTGCGGGAGTTTCAGAGACATTGAGACGTTTATTTTCTAAACACAACGTCCCAGTGGCTTTTAAACCCCAAAATACATTACGACAAAGACTGGTTCATCCCAAAGATCCAGTCCCCCGGCACAAACAGAGTAATATTGTGTATGCTGTTCAGTGTCAGGAGGGCTGTGATCAGTCTTACATCGGGGAAACTAAACAGCCACTGGCCAAAAGGATGGCCCAGCACAGAAGATCAACATCATCAGGTCAGGACTCTGCGGTCTACACTCATCTCCAGGCCAGCGGTCACTCTTTCAGGGATGAAGATGTTCACATCCTTGATAGAGAGGAACGATGGTTTGAGAGAGGAGTAAAGGAGGCCATCTTTGTGAAAAGAAACCGTCCATCATTAAACAGAGGTGGAGGCCTCCGGGTTCAACTGTCCCCCACTTACAATGCTGTTATTGCTAGTATCACTCAGCCCTCTGTGAATAGCAAACAACCATCAGGGTGTTAACGATCCATCGTCAGGCTGATGGTCCTCCTTGATCATGTGAGCAGCTGGTTTCGGCTGTCATCAGCCAACTGGTTGATCCACTGTGGGAGGGTGCTATTTATAAGACTGAGCTGAACTCAGCTTCTCAGACTGAGGAAGTCTTTCGGACGAAAGACGAAACGTTTCTACAGTTTTTTTTTTTGCTTTGTTTTGTTTTGTTTTTTGAATGTCCAGAGGACCAGACTTAGCTTTTTTGGATTTTTCTACCTGGATTATTGAGCATGCATCAGGGTATAATAATATATAATTATATATATATATATGTGTATATATTTATATACGTATACAGTATATATATATATTTAAAACTTTATGTGCATATATATGTATGCACATAATCAACATTACACAGGTTGTGTGACAGGTTATTGCACAAGTACTGTAGTGACATTGAGATTTAATTATTAGTTATTACCAGTTGTTCAGTGTTATTTATTGATTATTTAACCACACCACCCCGTCAACTCATACCCTGCAGCCCGTTGAGTTCTTCCTGTTCTTAAATGACCTTGACCTTGGATCAAAGCAACGGGACCTTGCTGACCCGTACGGTGTCCATCAGTCCACGGTCAGAGATTTTCACAGCAACTTTTTATTGACAGTACTCGGCTCTACCTGAAGAGCAGATACATAAAAATCTACCTGCAGACTTCAAGGACTACCCTGACACTACAGTCACACTACTTACTACTTGTAAGAAAATAAAATGTTCAAAACATTCTGACTTTTGTCTTCATTGATGTATTATCACCCAAAAAAAATGTGTACTGTATTTTGGTTTAAGACAGGCTTAGAGTCGTTTTAGCCATTTTATTAAAAAGAAATTTGATGATAATGTTACATTACTGTACAAAACGTATGAGTCAAGCTAAATGAGGCACAATATTTAAACACTGTTTAAATTATATTATTATTATTACATCTTCTGACTAACTCCCAGCTTCCTCGACTGCTTTTGGAGTATGCTGGTGAAGATTCTCAGTCGTCCAGGACATGTTTTCAACAAAACAGGACACTTCTTCCAACAGAGGTGGTGGTAGAAGAGTGGAGAGCTTTAGGAGGCTCTGATCCATTTCAAATGAGAGAGCTTCAATAGTGAAATTAAATTACTGCTTTTGGAGATTTAAAAACATGTAATCAGTCAGATTACAGTGCTCAGTGGAACAACTTGTTTGTATTTGGATCCAATCTCAGCTCCTCACTGCTTCCCTCATGTTTGAGCTGTAGCGGTGGTGTCTTCCCACGTCTCACAAACATCTAGGATGGACCAGGGGTTCCCTCATCATCACCAACACCTGCCGTGTCCTGTGCAGTGAAAGAAAACATCTCTTATTAAGGCCTGCTACAAACAGTGATTTAACAGGTTTGACTTCAGCTCAACTTTTGTAAACAAACTTGAATTAAAATAACTTTTGTTTCTAAATCTGCTCTAAATCTCCTGCCTCCTTGTTTGAAACTAACATTTGTGTTAATAAGAAAACATTGTACAGACAAAACACGTTTACTCAACAGATTAGCAAGGCTAACTATGTTAGCTGTGTTAGCCTACATGAGGCAGTTTGGTGAACTGAAAACAAATACCGACTTACCTTCATATTTATTTATGTAGTTGGACACAAAGCTTAAATCCTTTATCCTTCTTAGATGTGGGCGCTTTAGAGAAGGTCTGAATTATTCTGTAGACATTATTAACAGTGACTGTCGGCAAGTCCTGCAGAGATCTCGTGAAGAACGCCATCGCTAACACCGTGTTGACTGCAAACCGGAAGTGCGTCTTACGGGTGAAGAATGCGGAAGTGCTGAAACGGAAGTCCGTGGCATATAGCCTATTATGCTGAAAAAAGTTGATATGAGTGCAAAAAGAAGTGGAATTACCTG
>JBBPBX010083135.1:0-15589 GCA_038048925.1 Garcialebias charrua | reverse complement strand
TTTATAATTGTTCCAGGCAACTTCAACGAGTAAAAGAAGAAGGTGAGACTTGTTCGTTTTACAACGTCCCTCTGGGAAAGTCGAGTAGAGCGACTAAAAGAAGGAAGATGTGGAGCAAACCAGTACCACCGCCGGCCGGTACAGGCAGGATTTCACCCCGGCACGAAGCATCAACGTGTGTGCGTTTTTTATCTGGCATGGACATTAATGATCCAAGCTCCGTGGATTACGTTCCTACATTACATCTTGGATATGGGAAACAGACAGGGCGGAGAACGATCTCCCGCAGCGGAATGCTACTGGACAGCTGCTAAGCTAGCAGCAGCTAGCTAGTTCGACGAGACCGCGTTGTTCTTCGGTCTCCGCTGCGTGTGTTGGGGTTTCTGCCTGTTTCGACCTGCGACATGCAAGGAGATTCTTCCTTCGGCCCCACTGAAGAGCAGGTGAGTGGAATGTCAAAACGTTTGATAAGCCAACCGTTAACCGAATCTTCTAAAATCATTAAGCTACCAGTAAATGCATGATTTTTTGAGCCGGGACTTAGTGGCTCCTGGCTGGGTGAAGGTTCAGGCAGCCCCGCCGCGCGCACGGTTCATCTGTAGCCAGGACTTAGTGGCTCCTGGCTGGGTCCAGCCGGTTCTGGACCTCCAGGGCGCACTGGATCAGGTGTAGCCGGGACTTAGTGGCTCCTGCCTGGGTGAAGGTTCAGGCAGCCCCGCCGCGCGCACGGTTCATCTGTAGCCAAAAAAGCAACCCTGTCTAAGACAATGTGTATGGGCGTGCGGTTTCCTCCTCTCGTGTCCGCGGCACAATGTTCAGGCATTTTGACCAGCGGTTGTTCACTATTTTAAGAAAACAAGCTTCTAAATTACAACTCGCTATCATTACGAAGCTCCTCGGCCCCTTGCTTAGCCCCTGCATCCGGTTAGGGCTTTTTGCCGTCCAATCAGAACGCTCGTTTCAGGCGAGCTTTGCGTGATGACGTCAACTGGTAAAAGGTCTATTGGTGCTATATAATTAGTGGGTTTCATCACAATGAGACATTTTGACACCAAACATTAAAGATTTGGGACAGTGGTCGTTTGTCCTCATCAAACTAACTCATAAACATGATTCATTTTGACAAGACCGCGCGCCACATTCGGTCACATAACCTGATCAAGCTTAATCTGAAATGAGATTACATGAGATTATAAATAAACTAACTTCAGAAGTGTGCTGATGATCCAGGACGGTTGATGTTTCTCCTGAAAGTCCAGATCGAGTCAGATCCTCATGTTTTCATCATGAGGATCCTGAACAGTTGACAACAATGATGATGTCATGTGAATGCTCCATCTTCCAAAGATGTGTGCTACACAAAAATATTCGATTCGACTTTACTAGCAAACAAAACCAGAGCCTCTGAACAAAACGAATTCCAATGGTCTGAACCGCAGTTTACCCCCACAACGCAACCTGATGTTGAAATCACGTGATGCGTGACATCACGTCGACTTCGAGAGATTCTCGAAGTCTCGAAGTGTCTTGAAAGTGCACGCTTTGTTTCTCGGGGGAGGATGGGGTCACAAAACATACCTAGGACACCAAATTCCAAGTCCAGATTAACACCACACACCTGACAGGAAGAAGAAGAAAAAAAAAGGTTTATAAACACAACTGGAGTGACATGTTCACAGAGATATTAGTCAGGATGTAGTTAAGACTTATCTCATTTTGCCTAGTCAAAGTAAAATTAGAGATAGGAGACATTTTAAAGCTTTTTTATTTCATATTTACTCAATTCATTTGCAACTGAAAAGCTTTGGCCTGAGTTCAGGTCATCTGGACAGTTTTTTTTCTATTTTTTAATGCTGAAACGTTTCACCTTCCAGCCGGCTTCAAAAACAAGCTGAGCTCAGCACATGCGTGTTAATGGGGACGCATGAAGGCCTCGCAAGGCGTGCAGGCCTCGATAGTCTCAAAGCAAAACAAAGAAACAAAAACAAAAAAAACTCGTAGCATACGGCTTACTTGGATAGAATAACTTATTTTCTAAACTGTACTGTTCGATTTTCTTTTACATCGTCTGCCGCGCAGACGTAGACACAAGTTAGCTTACGTTAGCTACAAAGCTACATCGTTAGCTACGTACGTGAAACCACAGAATTCAAGAGAACAAAGCTACGAAACAGAACCAATTACCTTCAACTTCTGAATGGATTGCAGCAAGTTTAGGGCAGGAGTTCCGTGACAAATGAACTGAACACAGTTCGCTCCGATAGAAATCACCGCAGCACAGGAGGCTGTGCGAGAGAAAACAACGGTTGGTTGGTTTTGAGATTCAAGCCAGCGGCGCGGTTCAACAAGAGAGGTGTTGACTGGTTGGAATGATCACGTGCTACCTCCGCCAATCCAATCATAACGCTCGAGTTCCGAAGTTCTTCTTCTTGTTTTTTTTATGACAGAAAGCAAAAAACACAAGTACTGCCACCTACTGAAATGAATGTGTGACCGCGACGTCGTGGAATAAATGAGGTTTCTTGTAAATGAGTCGATCGAATGAGATATAACCTGCCTAAATAAAGGTTGAATGAATGAATAACAACAACAACAACAAACAACAACAATAATTATATTCTTCAAATAAATAATATATAGTATATATAATTTGTAAAAAAGAAAAAAAGAATTGAGGAAATGCATTAAAATGTTATTAAAAAACAACTTTCTTAATAAATCAATTGTCTAACTGCAAATTTATAGTCCTAAAAGTTTTAACTCTGTGAACATGGTCCAGATAACGTCCAAAACTGACGTTCATACGACGTACAAATGCGGTCAGACGTCCTTGTTTGCACGTCGGGGCGACGTCTAGAATTGGACTCTCAAACGACGGACAAGTCTAGAAAATGAATAATTCTACTTAATTTTTCTAACTGTAATACACAAACTACATCACAAAATAAATAATTCTATTTAATTTTTCTAACTGTAATACACAAACTACATCACAAAATGAATAATTCTACTTAATTTTTCTAACTGTAATACACAAACTACATCACAAAATGAATAACTCTACTTAATTTTTCTAACTGTAATACACAAACACACTAAGCTACATCATCAGTCAACATAAGTGTCAGCAACTTAACTTAAATGAGTCGATGGAACAAACTTTAATTATTTAGTATTACTTAAAATACCACAAAACTTTTCCTGCACTTAAAACAATTGAGTTATTACATCAAAAATGTATTTCTGAGTTCGTTTAATTGATGGAAATGAGTGACCACAACATTTTTTTAAGTTTAAGTTATTTTAACTTATTTACATTATTAAGATGTACTGTTAGGCTTTACAGTGTATGCAGTGTAATCCTTCAAATGCGCAGACATGGTAGCATGCCTCCTCTTAGTCTTCTATAGACCACACAGATAAATTACCAGGGGGGCCGCCAGGAATATTGGGCCCCATGAAAAAAAAATCCAATTGGGCCCCCCTGCAATAAGTATTTCAGTTTTGTTGTGTAATGGTAGAAAGTGCAAGAGAGAGAGGAAAATCCCCAGAGACTCTGCCATACATGTCAAATTGTCCATAATTTAAATGGATTTTCCCTAATTTTGCAGGTATACAGGTGTAGAAAGCAACCTCACAGATTTTTTTCAGTTTTACAAATTTTCTTTAAAAAAAACTCAGTTTCAAATGTAAAACAACCCAATAAAGTTAAATGAACACATTCTTCAACTCTACACCCAGTCTGTCTTTATATGTCATTGTTAATATTATTGTCTAATGAAGTAACTGTGATATGTGCATATTTTGTGATGATAGTGCTCCAATCGTTCTACAAATCGTTCTGCCATTAGAAATAAGTTATCTCCCCGACCTCCTTTCTGCCTGGTTTGTGCTGTATCCCCCCGCAGACAGCCCCCCACCCCCAATACAGAGTTGTTGGTGAAAATTACAATTACGGATTTTTGACAGTCACTATACAGGTAAATGTCCCAAGGGGTTGCCATGTATGCTCTGCAGTTACCTTACATGTCATTGAACAGTGTTGCTCACCTTTTTCACAGGGACAGGGAGGAGGAGTTCCACTGCTATTGGGAGTTTGGGCTGCTGCTGATTCTGACTCATCTGTTGTTAAGTGTGGTGAATAGTACAGGGATAAGTTATATGTATATATGAATATCTTGGTAAACATTTTCTTTCATTGATTAAATGCTGGTGAAATATGTCGTTACATTTGTGCCACCAGCTTGAGTAACACTGATTTAACAGCAGATATCAATATAAATGAACAATAATTTGAAGCATGTGCATTCAAATCACACACACGCTTGCTCATCTCCCTCTGCTTGCTCGTGGCTCTGTCTCTGCATGTTCAACCCAAGTTATATGTAAATGAAGCACATCAACAGCCAATCACAGCCAGGTTGTTTTCATTCAATCAAAGCATGTCTTGCAAATCAAAGTACTGAACCAAGAGGCGGAAGTGACAAAATCTTAGATATATTAAATCAACAAAATATAATATATAACTTAAACATTTGTAGCCCAAGAATATTTAGTTAAGCATACAAATATGCTTATTGTCAATGTGCATTTTAGGCAACATTTCTAAATTATATTACTTGTTGGTTTTGGTATTATTTGTAGATATTCAAATTCTACTAAGCAATACACCAAAATGTCTGTAAAGAAGACGGGACTATCTAGTAAATTAATTTGAATATCTACAAATAGAATCAAACCCAACAAATAATACATGTTTATGTTTATTAAATTTGTTCATTTTTTTTACAAAAGAAACAATACAAGACAATCCCATAAATGATAATGTACAAAATGTAAAAAAATGAAAGGTAGCAGAAAGAAGAATAAATCTTATTATATCTGCCCCTTTTTTCGAACAATCAGATTAAACAATAATAATCTTCAACCAACAGTACAAAATGACTAACTCTTTCTAATTTTCTAACTAATACAATACACATTAAGCTATTTCATATATATTTTTAACACATTCGTTTTGATCATTTTCTTAAATGTAAACATTGACATTTACATCTTAATGTAATTAAGAAATATTGCCTATAATATTAATAATAATAAAAGTTAAACTTTTCTTGTTTTTCTACCTGGAATGTAGAAACCTTCCAATTTCAAACCTAGCAGGACTCTCAGACAGAGGTTGGTCCACCCTAAAGACCAAACCCCCACACACAAACAGAGTGGTGTGGTTTATGCAGTCCAGTGCAGCGAAGTCTGCTCAGACCGTTACATCGGAGAAACGAAGCAACCTATCCACAAAAGAATGTCTCAACATAGGAGAGCTACCTCCTCTGGACAAAACTCAGCTGTTCACCTCCACCTCACGGACAAGGGTCACTCATTTGAGGACCAGAATGTTCAAATTTTGGACCGAGAGCACAGATGGTTTGAGAGGGGGGTGAAGGAAGCTTTGTATGTTAAGAGAGAAAAACCTTCTCTTAACAGAGGAGGAGGTCTGAGATTTCAACTTTCTAAGACTTATAACTCAGTTTTGGATTTGATTCCGAAACGTTTTACACTGGATGGGAGCAGGGATGTCTTGTCTGTAAATTAGACTAACAAAGTTTCTCTGAGTAGCCTCTGTTGTTGTTTGGGAGGTGTTTTTTGTCAATTTACATACAGTTTGTGTCTTCTACCAGAGACCTCAAGGGAACCTCCTACTGTTAAGGTGTGATCTTTCAATTTACATGTATGTGTTACAAACCCCCAGGTGTGATGTGTTGTTTTGTTTTGTCAATTTAAATAGAATGGGCATGTTAGGTATTTTGTGGTGTTATTTCAGTTTCCAATTTCATATGTTGGTGCGTGGCTTGTATAAAACTTCTCGTTCTCACAGCTTTCATTCATTCAGAATTGAAAAAGACTTCTGGACAGAAGTCGAAACGTTTTCTGCAACAAATAAAGTCCAGTTGATCCTGTATTGAACGCCTTTTTTGAAAAACATGTGTATCTTATTATCTTTTGTTGAGTTAATAAATCTAAGATTTTGTCACTTCCGCCTCTTGGTTCAGTAATTTTAATGAAAAAGACCTGTCTGTGGTTGGATGGTGACGTGTGGATTGGGTTGCGAGCTCAGAGCCGCGATGACAGACAACAGACAGAGAAGAGAGGGAGGGAGCAAAAAAAAAAAACGAGGACATCTCTACCCACCTCTCTTGGGGAAAAACTGTTACAAATCGAGACCCTTTCCTTTGTCTGTCTTCCTTTTCTTATTTCTCTTTCCTATTTTGACAGCCTGATTTTACGATTTTTCTGGGCAGCATGTCTGTCATCATCTGACTGCAAAGTAAAGACACCACACAGCAGCGTCAAGTGAGCTCAGAGGCTGAGTGAGCCAGAGCCCAAAGCAGCTAGGAACATACCATTTCATGCAGATACAGAGGGGTGTTTGTAAAATATCACGATGTTTGCTTTTTGGTCTGGGAGAGATAATATTTAAGTTTTACTGTTAAAACAAGTAAAAACAAAGCTACTACCATTAATGTATTATTATCAGGGGCCCACCATACCATGAAAAAAAAAAAGGCCAATCTGGGGGGCCCCTGTTTGTCAAGGGCCCCTGGAATCGTACCAACTTTTACCCCCCATACGGCGCCCCTGGACACACAGAACTGATCTCACTGACACGTGACCTGCACAGCCACACTTCTCATGGATAGTTGGATTACCATACACATTTTTGTTTTATCCTTCATGTACTCGCGTTAGAGCAGTACAGTTTGGTTCTATTTTCTCCATCATGTTCGGTATGGGCACCTGTTGCATGTTTTTATTTTTTTCTCACCTTTTTGTACAGGCCTTGCTGTTGAGCACACATCTTTCCAGGACTGGACTGACAGCTTCATGTGTTTGTGGATGCTTCTTTTACTGTCATGCATACAGTATTATGACTGTTTGTGGTTGTGACAGGCATTGGTAGAGAGTTGGCTGACATGATGCAGAGAAGGAAGGTAAATGTTTTCTTTGTCCTAAAGGCCAAGTGGAAGGGTAGCAAGGCTCACAGTATTGGAGCAGGGTTCAAACTCTCTTACCATGGTGTGGATAGCGGGAGAGATGGAGTAGAGGTTGTGTTGAAGGAGGAGTTGGCATAGGATGTAGTGGTGGTGAAGAATGTGTCAGATGGGGTGATGTGTCTTATGGTAGAAGTAGTAAGTCTGATGCTAAATAGTTGGGTTCGGATGTTTTGAGTTTTTATTTTTTCTTTCTGGTAGTATTTCCACCTGCAGTACGGATGACGTTCGTGTTATGAGCATTCCATTATTTTCTTTGTAACAGGATGTTTTTTGATTGCCTCCTGTTTCAAAAGGGGATGAGAAATAAGGAACATATAGTTAAACACACCATTTCAAATAACTAATTAGATCAACGTTTTAACTCTTCATACAGTGATGAGAGCTGGAAACAGTTATACATTTAATAAAGTTATAAAAGATCATTTTAATAAGTGCCTAAAAACAGGTTGTTGGATAATAGTTGATCAACCAGATTCTGTTAAACCCACCTCTTGATCTGAACGTTTGGGGTAATTTATATAGATTTAGTACTGACTTTTTCTTATTTTTTCATTTACAGGTCAAATCTGGACTTCTGATGATCGTGAAGGAACACGCAAAATAAAATTGTGAATAATTTATATTTGAAAAGGGGAAATGCACTTTACAATCACATGTTTCCACAGCTGTGATGGACAAGCAGAGAAACCTTACCATAACTGGGTTTACATTCCTCCCCTTTTCAGCAGATTAATTAATGTTGAATGAATGCTTAATGTTGCAGTGTAAACAATGAAGGGAAGATCTATTTCCTGCACCATTTTTATCCTATAGGTTAAGGTGTGGAACATGCAGCAGAGTAGAACTAATCACATTAACTAACAAACTAACCAACTAATCACTAATATATGCCAAGGTTTTCTCATTATTTGTTGAAACCTCTCAATTGTTGTTTACACCGTATGTTGAAAGGATACATATGGTTATTCTTACACCTGTGAAGAATGACTGTGAGTTTGATCCAGGAGGTCCAGAAAGGATTGAAGGTTGTTGAGATGAATGAGTCAGACAGAATGTGAATGTTACAGACAGATTAATGTGACTATATATATGTTTGTGCCTGGTGAATGTGCAGTACAATAGTTGTGTGTTGATAGATTTTTGTGTATTGATAGATTTTTGAGAAAGGTGTACAGGGTTTTCACTACTTTTCTATAGGTATAATTTAGTTTTATCAATTTTGATTCTTAGATTTGAACGATAATTAGAAATGTTTTAGAGGATATATTTTAGCTGCACCTTTGTTAAGAAGTATCAGAGTAGCCTAGCGGTGAATTTTACTGATAGGAAATGTTTGTGGTAGAACATTCTGGTACTGAGAGAATATATATATATATAGGAAATGGATGTGAATAAGATAATTGAGTTTGACAGGTTATGGAAGGATTTTTGTGTTTTCTGTTCGGATCAGATTAATCATAGATTAAGTGTTAGTTTTTGAATGTGGTCTTAGCCCTTATCACAGACATCTCTGAATAAGAGCAGTTGAGCTTTTCTCAGATATCGGATTAGTTAACAGAGTAGTGTAGGGTTTTTCCCTCACAGGTGTCTATGATGAAGAGATGAAGAGGCCTAACCCCAGTTTCTTTGCTAAGGTTAACACATACCAGAAATGCACACACTGGAGCAGAGTATATGCAATGTTTTGAAGTTGTTAAGAGTTGATAAATCAAATTTTGGGAAATTTAAGGGTTTTTGAGAAAGTATTGAATTTATAAAGTCAATTAAAGTCCAGTTTTTTTTATTGAACGCCTTTTTAAAGGTATTGAATTTAACTTCATTATTCCTGCATATACCCTGTAGAGGCGTGTTTGTTGATAGGAGGGACAGTCCGCTCGGTTCTTTCTTGTTTTTATTTTTATTTGTTCGTTCTTGCATCTATTTTTTGTCTGTTTGTTCTTGTTCTTTGTTTTTGTTTGTTTTCTTTGTTTGTACTTATTACTATTTTTTGTTTGTTTGTTCTGATCTTATTCTGTTTAGTTTTTATTACCATTTAGTATTGATGCTTATTTTATATGAGGGTTTTTATGTTCTGGGTGGGTAACTTAGATGTAATATTGCTGTGGGTGGGAATGTTAGAGATTTCCAATGTGTATCCAGTTTTTAATTGCATTCTCACATAGAACATATAGGATTTTGTTGACATGATGTTTGTCATGTCAAAAGGGGAATTGAAATATATTTCTATCAGTATTACATTACACCCATTATGTTCCATTATTTGTATTCACTTAATTCTGCCTTATAATGTGAAATGTGACACAAGGCAGAACGTTTTTCTCTCGGGCTTTGTTTTCACTAGGGAACAGTTACACGCCTGCACAATTCAACAGACCCAACATTTGATGTTTACATTGAAGCTGATAGTTTATTGGCAGAAAGGAGGGTCACGTGGTAGTGTAGGTGGTCCCAGGGCGGTCCCGAAGCAGTCCCAGGCGGTTCCAGGTTCCAGGAGGCGGTGACGACATCCGGAGTTTTATAACCGTGGCCCTGCCTTCGAAGATGTGTATGTGGACTGGTGTTGGAGTGAGGTCTGTTTGCAGCTGCAAGGTTAATCCTTATATGTACAATAAACCTGCAAATTAACTTGCACATTCGTTTCAGAGACTTTCCTTCAACCTTTTGAATTCGTAACAATAGTTTTAGTATTTTGCTTCTTTCCTTTTAGCTAACACATGCTACAAATAGCTTTTAGCTAGCTTTATGCTGTTTTACCTTTAGTTAGCCTTTTGCTTCTTTAGTCAGGATTTGCTACTGATAGCTTTTAGCTAGTTTTGTGCTGCTTTACTTTTAGTTAGCTTTTTGCATCTTATCGCTAGAATTTGCTACATATAGCTTTAGCTACCTTTTTGCTGCTTTACTTTTAGCCAACTTTTTTAATTTTGTTTTTCATTTAGGTTTTAATGACTTTTAGCAACTGTTCGGCTACTTTTATAATAATAATAATAATAATAATAATAATAATAATGTCTATTCCTGTCATCTGCGTATGTTCCCATACACAGACGAAATTCGTCTCTGCATTTAACCCAACCACCTACCAGGTGGTGCAGTGAGCAGCCCGAAAGCGCTCGGGGAGCTGGAGAAATAGGTGTGCACTCATAGACACCCCAAGCTGGGTAGTGGCCGGGGCGCGAACCCGCGACCTTCGGATCCGTAGTCAAAAGCCCTGCCACTAGACCATAGCGAGCAATTTGCATTTTATTTCAGTTCTATGGCAAATTTCAACTAAGTCATTATTCAGTCCTCTGCATTTATAGGCTACTGCATTTTTGAAGAAAATACAATTTGTCTAGTTAATGGACAAAGTTTTATAAGATGAAAAAATAAAAATGTTTTGATGTATGAAAAGACAAAAGAACCAACATCAACAGAAAGTTGAAAGCTGATGAGACATATGTGTGTCTCACTCCCTGACAGCACTCTAAAAACAGACAGAAAATCAAAGCAGAAAGTAAGCCTCAAAGAAGTGGGGTAATGGCCATCTCTAAAAAAATGGTGGTCTCCTACTGCCCCCCTCAGCCAAACTGATTCATCCCATAACTCTCGTCTTGTAACCATTACAACAAAACAAATCTTCAGAAATTATCTTCTGGCTTTTGGTTTTAGTGTGCCAGAAGGGTATTTAGTGGCCATATTTTTGAGCCTCCACCAGTCAAAATGTCTGAAGATACTGCTGAAATGATGAGTTCAAAAGTGGGAACTTTCTGGGAACTGTTGAATGTTGTTCCTATGAAGTGCACTTTAAATGTATCACATAGAGACAAGTCATTATGTGATGCAAAGTGTTGCTTTTTTAATAAGCTGTTGAAATGAAAAGCTGGCAATCTTTAAAGGAATGCATATTGCCCGTTGCCTTCTACACCAGAGTTTTGTGATCTTATGCTGGGAAATAATGGACTTAGCCATTTTTATCAAACCTTGGAAAAAGTCTGAGCGTGAGATATCGTGAGAGCTCCCCACATCTGTTAGTGCTAAATAAACAACAGAGAACGGAGCTGTTTTGGTTCTACAGTAATATCATGCCTCACAAGATGTTGCAAAATCTTCAGAAATCAGGAAGTGCTCTTAGTGTGTGTTTAGGATGACCTTCAGCTACTACCATGGTATGCAAAAGAGCATCCTCATTGACTTTTATAGGTGCACCATTGAGAGTCTGCTGACAGGCTGCATCAAAGGATGGTACAGGAACGGCACCAGTCAGAAAGCTCTGCAGAGGGTGGTGCAAACAGCAGAGGACATCACTGGTAGCAGTCTCCACACCATCCAGGACATCTACCACAGCTGATGTCTGCATAAAGCACGCAGCATCATTAAGGACCATACACACCCAGCACAAGGACTCTTCTGTCTACTACCCTAAGGCAGACAATACGGGAGCCTGTCATCACACACAAAAAGACTCAAAGACAGTGATTATCCACAAGCTGTCAAATTACTGAACTCTCTAATAACACTGAACAACTGACAATAAAATTGCACTAAGACGTATCTGTGACAACTAATGTGTTTACTACTGCTGCACTATGTGGATGTATCATGTATGTCACTACCTTACCATCATAATTCATCTGTGCAATAACCTGTCACACAACCTGTCAGATATGTGCAATATCCATCATGTGCATTTAAGCAAGATTGCTACCTGTGAAACATTTATGTTGATTCATCCTTGCACTGTTACATTCTACCATTGTAAAGATGGCTCCCTCTGTTGGTCTGTCTCCCTCCTTACATCCTATCTCCCTGGTCTACGTCTCAGGTGTTATGATTTTAGGTAATTATGCAGTGTATATTAGTTTGCGTTCATGTGTGTATCATTGTCGGGTAATTCGTCTATTCCCCTGGTGTGTCGTGTCTCTGCTTCAGCTTCTGCTCCTTGGCTTTGTGAGTACATCTCATCAGTCCTTGAATTGTATTACAGCCACAGTTTGAGCTTCAGTCGTTAGGTTTTGTGATTACAGTACTGCCAAGTCAATGTTTGAGTTCTTGTTATTAAAGTGTTTTTGATTTTTTTTTTACTACTCGTGCCTCCGTGAGTCCTCCTGTCTGCACCACTGGGCTCATCCCTCCACCACCACACCGATCTATGACAGAAATGACCCGACCATTCGTGAGCCCAGCAGACAGATGATTCGGACTTCACTCAGAGGCAGAAGATGACAGCGTCAGCTCAGAGGGAAGTTGCAGTCATTCGAGTTGGTGGGTTTCGAACAGAACCCATTTGGAACCGCCACAGACCCGGGATGGAAGTGTTCCCGTCCCCGCTTCTGGTCGCAGAGCGAGTGAGGAAAAGACGCGGAGATGGCCGCTCCGACCCGTTTACTTCCTGTACTCCTTCGCGTGCCATTTCGTTGTGGTGTGCTTCTGACTATGATTTGGAACCAGAGGAGTTCTGGCCTGATCCAGTTCCTGAAACGCGTCGCCGCCGGAGGAGGCGGCAACCGCCAAAGATGGACTTTTCTGGGTTTCAGCCCGTCCCTTCTCCTGTTTCTCCCACGCTGTCAGACAAGCCGGGGAGGATTTCAAAGGGGGAGGGGTATCTGAGCCCGTGTTTGCACCCGTGGTCCGTGTCGTCTCAGGGGAGACGTTCGTTAAGGGGGGGGTATGGGATCCCCCACAACACGTCTGCAGTAGACACAGAGAAGGATCCTGCACGACACAAGACACCTTCACAGAAGGAAAGGTGTTCGAGCTCCCGCTCTGATGAGGAGCGGTCAGATCACACATCGACCACAGGGGTCGCTATGGAACAGAAAACTGAAACTACTGTTTTTCAACAGCTTGAGAGACCACTAATGCTGCTACCGTTAACCCAGACATTCAAAATAAACTGAACACATACACAATCATGGAGAACCTTATTACGTCCACATCCAACATGCTGCAGATACCTGGCCTACCGCAGACGTTGAAGTTAGTTAGGACGTTGAGGAATAAGTGTTATGCTGACCTGTCTGACTCTCCCTTTTCTTGTGCTTTTGACGAGCCGTCAGTATCTACAGAGGGAGCTAACGCTATGTGCTCTGTAGCAACAGAGGGTACTGCTCCCATGACTCCTACAGAGAGTGCTGAGGCCCCAGCACTGACAGAGGGTGCTGAGGTTCCAGCACGAACAGAGGATGTTGCACCATCAGCATCTACAGAGGGTGCAGATGTCTCTCCAGTATCCACAGAGGGTGCTGTAGCCGCTTCTACAAGAGTATCCACAGAGGGTGCTGCCTTGCCTCCGGCTCCAGAGGGCACTGCACTGCCTCCTGCTCCAGAGGGTGCTGCCCTACCTCCGGCTCCAGAGGGCGCTGCCCTACCTCTGGCTCCAGAGGACGTTGCTCTGTCTCTGGCTCCAGAGGGCGTTGCCCTGCCTCCGGCTCCAGAGGGTGCTACCCTGTCTGCAGCACCAGAGGGCGCTGCCCTGCCTGCGGCACCAGAGGGCGCTGCCCTGTCTGCAGCACCAGAGGGCGCTGCCCTGCCTGCGGCACCAGAGGGTGCTACCTCCACGTCGATGGAGGGTCTCCACGCCGCAGATGCCTCCACGTCGATGGAGGGTCTCCACACCGCCAACGCCTCCTTATCAATGGAGGATTTCCACACTGCCGAGACCTCTACGGCAACAGAGGGTCTCCACACTGCCGAGACCTTTATGTCGATGGAGGGTCTCCATGCTCCAGACGTCTCCATGCCAGACGTCTCGCCTCTAGACGTCCCTATGCCTGATGACGTCTCACCTCTAGATGTCCCTACACCTGATGACGTCTCGCCTCTAAACGTCCCTACGCCTGATGACGTCTCGCCTCTAGACGTCCCTGCGCCTGATGACGTCTCGCCTCTAGACGTCCCTACGCCTGATAACGTCTCGCCTCTAGACGTCCCTACGCCTGATGATGTCTCGCCTCTAGATGCCACTACACTGCATGACGTCTCAACGCCCGACGAGGCTCCTGATGATCGTGTTCCTGCCAACAAAGACGGTCCTGCCGACGAAGGAGTTTGTGACTACGTCGAAGGACGTGTCCTACCGTCGAAGAGCGTGTCCCTGATGACACGGTTCCTGCCGAAGAAGTCTGTGCACCTGCCGCCGTAGTTCCTACCTTTGATGGGCGGTTGCCCGGTTGCCCGCCTGGCAGGTTTTTGACCGGTGCTGATACCCTGCTCGATGGACGACCTCCCGGTCACCTGCCGGATGTGACTCTTCATGATGGACGGCCTCCCGGTCGCCGGCCTGACGGTGCTCTTCTCGATAGACGGCCTCTTGGTTGCCCGCCAGACGTAACCCTGCGTGATGGACGGCCTCCCGGTCACCCGCCTGTTGGGTTCTTGTCTGGTGCGGACGCCCTGCGCGATGAACGGCCTCCCAGTTGCCCGCCGGACGTGGCTCTGCACAATGGGTTTTTGTCTGGTGCTGACATCCTGGCCGCTATGTTTGACCGTTTAAATTTCTAGGGGGTGTTCTTTGGGGATGCCTGGGGGCGTCTTTGGGGGGGGGTACTCTAAGGATGGCTCCCTCTGTTGGTCTGTCTCCCTGGTCTACGTCTGAGGTGTTATGATTTTAGGTAATTATGCAGTGTATATTAGTTTGCGTTCATGTGTGTATCATTGTCGGGTCATTCATCTATTCCCCTGGTGTGTCGTGTCTCTACTTCAGCTTCTGCTCCTTGGTTTTGTGAGTACATCTCGTCAGTCCTTGAATTACTTGTATTACAGCCACAGTTTGAGCTTCAGTTGTTAGGTTTTGTGATTACTGCCACGTTAGTGTTTGAGTTCTTGTTATTAAAGTGTTTTTGATTTTTTTTACTACTCATGCCTCCGTGAGTCCTCCTGTCTGCACCACTGGGCTCATCCCTCCAACACCACACCAATCTATGACAACCATGTTGTTATTATTTCTCTTGGACCTTGTAAATATGATCTTTCTTTTTCTCTTTTTGGTTCTTTATTTTGTACCCTTAGTGCATATTAGTATTTCTTGTTTTGGTCCTTTTATTTTATTTTTTTATTTTTGTTTGTTTGTTTTTGGTGCGTGGATATATTATATGGGGGAGTGGTGGAACAGTGGTTAGAGACGGTGGCCCTGTGATCGGAAGATCGCCGGTTCAAGCCCCGGTACAGACAACATCAAAAAATGTGGGTGGAAAAAGGTGAAACACCCACACCTGCCTCCACCCTTATTCGCCCCACCCTGGGCCCCTGAGCAAGGCCCTTAACCCCCAGCATCTGCTCCTTAAACAGGTCTCTCTTAAAAATCAGTTCTCGTGGCTCAATGAGACTACTGTATCTGGATAAATAAAGGGTAAATGAAAAAACAAACATGATAAACTTTAGCTCAATATCAGTAATTACCGTATACTGTATCTGTTATAGTCATTTTTGTGTTGGCTGAGGTGAGTTATAGCTGCAGCTGCCATCTTGAATCAAACTGACACTCAAAGGAAACCAGCTGTTTTTATGTACAGTATTCAGTGTTTACTCTCTTGTAAATTATTCCACATCTGTCCAGTGGT
>JBBPBX010083134.1:0-15589 GCA_038048925.1 Garcialebias charrua | reverse complement strand
AATTTACCGATCAATCTACGTTCCCACCCTCATCTATGGTCATGAGCTTTGGGTTATGACCGAAAGAACAAGATCTCGGATACAAGCGGCTGAAATGAGTTTTCTCCGCAGGGTGGCTGGACTCTCCCTTAGAGATAGGGTGAGAAGCTCAGTCATCCGGGAGGGACTCGGAGTAGAGCCGCTGCTTCTCCACATCGAGAGGAGCCAGTTGAGGTGGCTCGGGCATCTGGTTAGGATGCCTCCTGGACGCCTCCCTGGTGAGGTGTTCCGGGCATGTCCCACCGGGAGGAGACCCAGAGGAAGACCCAGGACGCGCTGGAGGGACTATGTTTCTCGGCTGGCCTGGGAACGCCTTGGGATTCCCCCAGAGGAGCTGCTCCAAGTGGCTGGGGAGAGGGAAGTCTGGGCCTCCCTACTTAGGCTGCTACCCCCGCGACCCGACCCCGGATAAGCGGAAGAAAATGGATGGATGGATGGATGGATGGATAAAATGAAAGGAAGCAGAAGAAGAAAAAAGTCTTATCCTATCTGCTCCTTCTTAAACAAAATCAATTCAAACTATCAATTCAAACAATAATCATCTATACATAATACAGCAACATACATACCTTATCAAAATTTACCATTTAGAATTCATTTGATATTAATTAACTTATATGTATCTTTTCAACAAAATAGTTTAAATCTTTTTCTTAAATATAAATATTGACTTCACTTTTTTTTTTTACATCGTTTTCCAAACTATTCCATAGACCTATTCCCTGTGTTGTAGTAGACCGACCCTTTAAACTGGTTCTATACTTTGGTTTTACAAAAATATATATTCCCTTTAGATTATAACAACGTTTCCTTTTCACAAAATATGCTTGAATGTTTGAAGGTAGTAAGTAATTCCGAGCTATTTACATAAGTAGAAGAATATTATAGTCTACCAAATCATAAAACTTAAGTAATTTCAGAGTCAGAGAGTCTTTATTGTCATTTGCACCGCATGTGGTACATGTGATGAAAACGAGATTATGTACACGGGGTCCCAGTTACATCCAACAACAAATGCAAGAGAAAAACAGTAATAACATCTAGAATTAACTAAGAAAAACATCAACTAGTAATACACTAAGCCTAATATAGTGGGAATAAACAGCAGCACGAACATGAGTTTGTATGAGCAGATGGTCACAGATGAACACAGATGAACACAGCAACAAGAAAACAGATCAGCATCAGTATGATGTGATATTTTGCAGTGTTTATTTTATTTTATTTTTATTTATTCATGAGTCTAACAGCCTCAGGGTAGAAGCTGTTCCTCAGTCTAGTGGTTCTACACTTGATGCTCCTCAACCTCCGTCCTGAGGGGAGTGGGGCAAAGAGTGAGTGTGCTGGATGAGTGAGGTCTTTCATGATGCAGGTGGCTCTTTTCCTGCATCTGGAGGTGTAAATGTCTGTGATTGTGGGGAGACTGACTCCAACAGACTTCTGTGCAGCCTTCACCACTCTCTGTAGAGCTTTCCTCTCTTCAACTGTGCAGCCTCCATGCCACACGTTGATGCTGGAGCACAGGACGCTCTCCACTGCACACCTGTAGAACGAGGTGAGAACTGGGCTGCTCAGACCAGCTCGTCTCAGCCGTCTGAGGAAGTAGAGTCTCTGATGACCTTTCTTGATCAGGCTGGTGGTGTTGTTGCTCCAGCTGAGATTATCATTCATGTGTACACCCAAGTATTTGTAGCTGGAGACCACTTCCACTGCAGACCCACCTATTTTCAGTGGGGCATGGGTGTGTTTGTTCCTTCTGAAGTCCACAATCATCTCCTTTGTCTTCTTCACATTCATGTGAAGATTATTCTCTTTGCACCAGCTCTCCAGGTGTTCCACCTCCTGTCTGTAGCTGGACTCATCATTGTTTGTGATGCATCCCACCACCGCTGTATCATCTGCAAACTTAACAATATGACAGCCTGGAAGTGTGGCTGTACAATCATATGTGAGCAGAGTGAACAGAAGGGGGCTCAGCACACATCCCTGAGGAGAGCCAGTGCTGAGGGTTATGGTGGAGGAGGAGAAGTTGTGGATCTTCACGGACTGTGGTCTGTCTGTTAAGAAGTCTAGTATCCAGTTACAAATAGAGGGGCTTAGTCCAAGTGTAGATAGTTTGTCTATCAGAGTTTGGGGGATCATGGTGTTGAAGGCAGATGTGAAGTCCACAAAGAGCAGACGCACGTATGAGTCCTTCTGATCCAGGTGGGTGAGAGCAGTGTGGACCACGGAAGAAATGGCGTCCTCTGTTGATCGGTTCTCACGGTATGCGTATTGATGAGGGTCCTCGTTGATGTTGACGGTTGCCTTGATGTGGGACATGACCAGTTTCTCAAAACATTTAGCGACTATCGGGGTGAGGGCCACTGGTCTATAATTAACAAAACAAAATACTAGAAGGATGACAATAATGCTTTTTTGTTATAATTATTACAGCTCTTTTTTGCAAAAATAAATAACGATGGAGACGACAGGCAAAATCGAAGCTGACTGATGCCCGCTCTGATGTGTCGTCAGTCTGAAGTTTGGCACCAGTTTCTGATGAAACTGCAAGACATGCTCTCCTTTTGGGTTTGTGAAGACAACGGTTGAATTGTTCAAAGTAATTAACCTGCCCAGCAGTGTGGCCTGGTGTAAACCTGTCAGATGTAGTAAATCATTTGTCTTGGGAGGCCACGGTGGCTCAGTGTTCTGAGCTGCAGTCTTGCAGTTGGAATCCTGAGGCTCCAGGTTCAAGTCCAGGTCACGTCAGGAAGGACATCTGGTAAATTACGAAATGTTTGAGAATGGGGGCTGAGATGGCGTAGGGGTAGGGCAGCCAACTCGGGAGCAGGAAGTTGCGGTTTGACTGCCCGCCATGCCCACAGCAAGACACACTGGTTCAGACACTGACTGGTTGCATTTTGGGCAGCTGTGGAATAAATGAACAGCTTCCATCAAAGCTGCAAAACGTCATTGCTTCTTATTTCAGACTATCAGAGATCTAAATGATCCTAAAAGATTCTGGAAAACCCTCAAATCTCTCTCCAGCAGCTCCCAATCATCTGACACGCCACCACAACTTCTTGTTAAAGCTGCACTATGTAACTTTGTAGTGCAGTCTGTAACTTTTCTAACAATATATTTTTAACATATTTCTTCACTCTGTCACTATCTACTGACAGACTGATGTTAGACAAAGTAATCTCTGAAAAAAACTATAGTCCCCTTGCTTCTCTATCAGCATTTATAAAAACACAGAGTGACCCGCCGTTAACCAGCCAATAAAAACAGAGCTTGAATTTGAATTTCAGCAGAGCAAGGGGGGCAGAGCCATATATGGCTCTGAGGGGGAGGGATCAGAATGCTTTGCCTGTTGAAAATATTTCTAAGTTCTGTGCTCTACAGAAAGTTACACATAGCACCTTTAACTCTGCTCCTGTGTCAAATAAGCACGAGGTCCTGAACTGTTTCAACATTTTGTTGCTTCTAGTTCCTTGTTTGCCACAGAAAACCAGTTACTTCTCCTTTAAGCTAAACATCTACAAATCAAATCTCTCCAAGTCAATCTTCAGTAAACCACACCTGTTCATTTTCATCGTTTTCAGTTAGTGAGGTTAACAATTGTTTAACTGTTGAAAGGTCTAGACTAAAAAATCTGCAGGCCCTGATGACCATCCTTCTTATTTCTTAAGGTCGGCTGCACACAACATTGCAGAACACACACCTTTAATATAAGCCAAAACACCATTCCAAATGCTTGGAAAACCGCTTTTGTTCTACCGTTAATGAAAGGAGAAGACCCAACTATACTGAACAACTATTGATCTCTAAACTCTGTATTCTTGCTAAGGTTTTAGATTTTTATTTTTATAAAAGTCGAGCTGCTTCAAGTGGTTGGGGAGAGGGAAGTCTGGGCCTCCCTACTTAGGCTGCTACCCCCGCGACCCGACCCCGGATAAGCAGAGGAAAATGGATGGAAAAAATGGATGGATATTAATTACTCGAAGCATCTGCGTACAAAAAAATCAAAGCTGAGTAGCTCTTCTTTCTGAAGATGTCTATGTTTTCGCAATACCTTTAAAAGTTTCAGAGCTAGATAAGCCGGCAGGTGTCTGTGTGTTTGACTGGTGAGCAGCCTCCTCACAAACAGTTGAGGATTTATAGTGAACAGTCTGAATACAGATGCAGTTTGTGTTTTATTGTATGTTCAGTGCTTGAAGTTACATGTTCAGTAAACTAAGAGGTCACGTTTACTTGACGGTTTGGTTATTTTTAGTTTAAAAGAGCATGCGAGTGTGTGTGTGATGACCACAGTGTGTATTGAAAGGAAATTAAAAGATAATTGCGTGTGTTAAAGGGTACGTTGGACTTGAAGTTCAGCAATTAAAAAAGTAGTTAACATTTAGTCTTTAATGCTACATATAAGGATCTAGGAGGCCTTCGCCTAGTACAGAGGGTAAAGGTGGGCTACATTGGTAAAGAAACTGAAAGTAAAAATGAGTTTTTCATAAATGGATCCTGTCCAACTCTGAATGCTAGGTAGGAAACATCTTGTAGTTTCTACTTTCCTTCCCTCCATTGACTAATAATAATAATAATAATAATAATAATAATGTCACATTTTGTCATCTGTGTATGTTTCCATACAAGACGAAATTTGTCTCTGCATTTAACCCAATCACCACCAGGTGGTGCAGTGAGCAGCTATAGAAAGCGCACAGGGAGCAATTTGGGGATGAGGTGTGCTGATCATACACACCACAAGGTATGCAGTGACCGGGGTTCGAACCTGGGTCTTTCGGGTCCCAAGTCGGCTGCCCTGCCTCTACACCACTAAGGTGACATCATCGAAATGCTCCTACAAGTACCGTATAGATGTTGGATGCTGCCCATCATGGTGTGCTAAGGTAACTGGCTGTAGCTACTGTACCCACCTCTGCACCCTGTATTCACTGGTTAACTGGTCCTCAGACTCTCACTGGTACATTTTCATCTTTAAACCACTTCTCAGTCTGTTGCCTATCTCCTCCTATGCCACTTCATCAGTGCAGCTCAGGACATTATTACCCCCGGACCACGATTTGAACCAGGGACCTGCTCGCTGAGAGGCAGCAGCTCTACCAGTTGTGCCACCGTGCTGCACTCCATTTACTAGGGGCCAAGATGGTGTAGAGGCAGGGCAGCCGGCTCAGGACCGGAAGGTCCCGGGTTCGATCCCCGGTCACCTTGTTGTGTCCCTGGGCAAGACACTTAACCCCGAGTTGCTCCCGGTAGGACTGGCTGGCGCCCTGCATGGCAGCCTACCGCTACCGGTGTATGAATGGGTGGATGGCTGGTACTGTGAAGCGCTTTGGGGCCCCTCATAGGGGGCTGGAAAGCGCTATATAAGTAAGCTCCATTTACCATTTACCTCTCATTTTATATATTTGTATATGATTGTTCTTTGTTTAAAACAGGTCTGTTGTAAATGAGTCCTCGTCGATTAATGAGACTAACCTTTATAAATAAAGGTTGAATGAGTGAAAACGTGAGGTGTTTCTGAGCAATACCCCTAATCCCTAATTGCTCCCCGGGCGCTCAATAGCTGCCCACTGCTTCACCTGAGTGTATTTCAGGTGAGATGGGTTAAATGCAGAGAACTCATTTCGTCATTGACAGGGCTTTCTCTGTTGCAGGTCCAAGACTGTGGAATGAGTTGCCACTGAGTGTCAGGCAGGCTCCCACTCTCACAGTCAGTCTCGCTTGAAAACCAACTTCTATTATCTTGCCTTAAACACGGTGTAATTTGTTTTGATCCTCTCTGTACCATATTTTCCGGCCTATAAGTCACAGTTTTTTAACTAATTTTCATATCCTGTGACTTATGGGGCGAAGCAACATATTTAGGGATTTTCCCCATATTTTTAGACCAATTTTTGGCTGAGATATGACAGTTTCCATTCATTCTGGCGAAAAAAATGGAGCAGTACCACTTTCGGCCGCTAGGGGCCACCGACCATTCCCAGCTCATGTGTCCGACAGAAGCCTCCTCTGCTCGGACTCACTCTGTCGCAGCCCGGCCTCCTGAACTCTGGAGGTATGAACTACTGTTACCTTGTTAGCAAAATAGCTCAAGAACCACAAGACAGATTTTGATGAAACTTACAGAAAGTAATCACTGGATGGACATTTACAACTGATTAGCTTTAGGAGATGTTTGAGCTGAAAATTCGATTTATTTATAATTTATTTTCGCAGCGCGCGACCGTTTGGAAGACCGTCAAAGCTAAACAATTTAAATCTAGCAGATTTGACCATTACGTGCATCTATTAAGGAAAAGTTAAGTTCAGAAACACTTTTACTATAATGTCAGCAACCAAACATTTTTTAGGTGTTTAATCTTGTTAAATTTTAAAGAAATGAAGCGTATCCGCTCGCTGAGAGTGCACGCTTCGCAGCACCGACGTAGCGAAACAATTTTTTTTAAATCCAGCTGATTTGAACATTACGTGAATTTATTAAGGAAAAGTTCAGCACAGACACATCTTTGCTATAATTTTCAGCAAAAAAAATAATTGTTTTTAAGTGTTAATCTTGTTAAAGTCCTACTGTGCACGCTCCTGGGGCCATTTGCGGTGACTCGTAACATATGCGGTGCGTCAGCGGTGACGCATAATAGATGCGACGTATACGGAGGTGCGACACGTTTATGGATTTTTTTTCCACTTTATTGGACATAATTGGACTGATGCGACATATAGGGCAGAGCGACTTAAAGGGCGTAAAGTACGGGATACATTGTTGGCCTTTTTAGTTAGTTTCTGTTGCTATTTGTATCTATATTTTTATTTTAAGTTTTCCTGTCTGCTGCGCTTGTTTGGTTCTATTGTACAGCACTTTGGCTGGCCTTGTTGCTGTTTTAAGTGCTCTATAAATAAATTGGTATAGGAACATACAAGGATGATGACACATAACACAAATGTTTCATGTGAAGTTTCAGTTTTCTTGCTGTGATGACTCATTAAGAAAGAAAATAAAAACAACGGTTTGTCTTTAGCTCAACTGGAGAGTCGCCTTGATCTGAACGACGTCTCTGCTTCGAGGTGGATGGAGTCGGGTCAGACTGCGTGAATAAACATGAAGGCAAAGAAAAAATCCTGTTTTTGAATCCATGATGATTGTGGCTTTCTGCAGAACCTCCAGCCGTAAAGCTGACATTTAAATATCTTCACATCTCAGATGAATAGTTACGGCTTTGCCAGCAGACGCAGCTCTCCGTCGTGACCGCCGCAGTGGACTTCGGGGGACCGGTAAACCTTTCTGGGTTTTTACATTTGCTCTTTGTAAAGAAAACACGACGAAGCGCAGGAATTTACGGCTATCTGTTAACCTTGGAAGTGCCTCCGTTTGCCGAGCAGTAAAAACCTGACGGCGGACCATCCCGACCGTTGGACAGGACCCCGGGTTCTGTGTGGGATTCTGGATCTGAACCGATCACGTGATGTTTGCTGCTCTGCAGGGAAACCATGAGAGGAAAGTCTGCTGCTGTCACTCCTTTGAACTCGCTTGTAAAAATACCTGAACGGACTCCAAGATCGACTCGTTCAATCGACGGGGCTGAAATAAAGCATTACTGGATCTCATGATTGTTGCTTTACGGACTGTGCAGACCTCAGTAAATTCTACTGAAGGCCCGTCTCTCCTCCTCGGCCCTGCAGGAACTCTGGAGCGATCAGTTCTGTTTGTATCTCAAAGAGCAGAAGTCAGAGGAGGATCAGAGTCCAAAGAAAGCAGAATGTGGGATAAAAATACAGACGAGCTGCAAAGTTTGGAGGCTCTCCCCAAGCTGCACCAGAACCTTCCTTCAGTGGTTTCCTGACCCGTCCGGTGGTCTCTCCAACACCCCGATCAGCTTTGAGCTTCTCATACGCTGATTCAGTCATTTTAATATTTGGCACGGTTTTTAATAGTTCTGTTGTCTTAGCTGTTCGGATATCAACCGTTCAGCTCGTTCAGGAGAAAGGTGCTGCGACTTTTTGTATTTTTTAAACTTTTCAAAATGTTTAACTTTATTTGCAAATTATTGCCCCATAGAAACACGTTTTTGATCTCTTTGATTTCTTCAGAAATATTGTTCTATTTGAAATCTGCTTTAGCAAACAGGTTTGCTTTTTGTCTATTCATGCAAATCTTAGCCTTCAGACAACATTTAGCCACTTTTAGCTATCCCCTTATTATTTCAGCTTTCGGCTTTTGTTTCTTTTAGCTAGCTTATTATTACCTCAACTTTTAGTTAGATTTTACTGCTTTTAACTAGCTTTAGGCTGCCTCAGAGTCGTCAACAAGGGAGTGGGCGGCCCCAGAAACCATCTCATCACCAGCCAACTGGTTGGTCCACTCTGTGGATGTTCTGCTTGTAGCTTATTACTACCTTGAAATCCATCCATCCATCTATCCATCATCCATCCATCCATCCATATCCATCCATCCATCCATCCATATCAATCCATCCATTCATCCATCAATCAGTCATCTTCCACTTGTCCTGAATTTGGGTCTCGGGGCAGCATCTTGAGCAGGGAAGCCCAGACATCTCTGTCCACAGCCTCTTCCAGCTCTTCTGGGAGGATTCCAAGGTGTTCTCAGAACAACCGAGAGACATAGTTTCTCCAGCGTGTCCTGGGTCTTCCGCGTGGTCTCCTCCCAGTCGGACATGCCTGAAGCATCTCCCTAGGGAGGCGTCTGGGGGCATCCTTACCAGATGAACCACCTCAACTGGCTCCTCTTGATGTGGAGGAGCAGTGGTTCTACTCTGAGTCTCTCCTGATAACTGAACTTCTCACTCTGTCTCTAAGGGAGAGTCCAGCCCTGCAGAGGAAACTCATTTCAAACTCCTGTATCCACGACGTCATTCTTTCAGTCACTACCAGAGTTCATGACCAGAGGTGAGGGGAGGAACGTAGACTGACCAGTAAACAGAGAGTTCTGCCTTACAGCTCAGCTCCCTCTTCACCACAACAGACCGGTACAGAGTCCACAATACTGCAGACACTGCACCAATCCGTTTGTCAATCTCATGCTCCATTCTTCCCTCACTCGTGAACAAAACCCAGAGATACTTGAAATACCTTGAAATGCTTACTCATACTAATTCGTCCTACTTGCACTGTTATATTCTACCATGTTGTTGTTTACTATCTGTCTTTAGCACCTTGTAAATATTATAATTACTTTTTCACTTTTTGGTACTTTATTTTATACATTTATTGCATGATTTAGCTTTAGTATTTTCTTGTTTGTTTCTTTGTATTTAGCGAGTCAAATCGGTTCTTCTGATCCTAAACATTTCATTGCACTGCCTTCATACAAATAAACATAACTTGAGCTAACTTGAACTTGTTTATGGCTCCTCGAACTGATGAGCGGATGTAGGACGAAACGTCTCAACAAAAAAAGAAACCATCCAGATGACCTGACTGAACTTTGATGGATTTTTTTTACCAGGATTATTGAGCATGAACTGTGATGTTAGCTTTAGTTTTATTTAGCTTGCCTGTTGTTACTTTAGCTTTTATTCATATTTAGCTAGCCAATTATTACTTTGCTTTTTGTTACTTTACCAGTCCATTGTTACTTTAGTTTTTAGGTATAGCTTTTGATAATTTAATTAGCCTATAGTTATTTTAAGTTTTAAGCTGCTTTTGCTACTTTTAAATAGTTGCTACTTTAACTTTTAGTTAGCTCTTGCAACTTATAACTAGCATTTTACTATTTGTATCTAGCTTTTTGTTACATTAGCTTTTCGTTGGCTTTTGTTACTTTTACTAGTTTTTGTTACTGTTAGCTTGGCCTTGTTACTGTAGCTTTTAGTTTGCTTTTGGTATTTTAACTAGCCAATAGTTATTTTAGCATTCAAGCTTCTTTACTACTTTTAAATAGTATATTGCTACTTTAACTTTTGCAACTAGCATTTTACTATTTTTAGCTATCTTTTTATTGGCTTTTAGTTAACTTTTTTTGCTTTTATCTAGCATTTATTGTTTGTAGCTTGTCTTTTGCATCTTTGAGATAACCATTTTCTTATTTGACATAACATTTTTCTGCTTTTAGCTAGTCATATCTATTTTTACCAAAGGTGGGCGCCAGACCGCTAGGGAGCGCTAAAGCGCTAATCCGCTTATAGCGGACCTAAACAATTTGTCAGCGTTACAGCGGATTGACTAACTTTTATAATTAATAAGCGGATTTGCGCTATTTTTATTTAAAATGCCGTACCGCTAATAACTAATTATCTATCAGTAAAAACGAAAAAACTTATTTACGAGCTCTTAAATCAACCGGACGACTGCTAACAGACCATATCCTGTCAGCGCCGGATGTGGTCCGTGACAAAAAAGCGTCCCCCTCAGTCTCTTGGCTAGAGAGAGCGCTCTCTCCATAGACACTATAGCAGTTAGCAGCCAGTGTGTTACTCTGCAGCCTTATTGCTTGTTTTCGAAGAGTCAGACGAAGAGTTTTTAACATGGAGGGTGAACTTATGGATGTTTCTCAGCGGCCTACGCGACGCGTCAGCGCCTCATTTGCCCTCTTCAAAATGGCGGCGCCCACAGAAGCAAAGGACTTTCCAAGAAAACACGGTAAAAACAATTATTTCTTTGCTGAGAAAAAATATATTTCATAGCTGACGTTATAGCACAAGTTTTTCTGAGCTTGAGAGTTTCACGAAATGGTCAAATCTGCTGGATTTAAAAAAGTAGTTCGCCATTAGCACTGTTCAAAATGGCGTCCGCGACAGCCACAGAAGCTAAGGACTTTCCAAGAAAACACGGTAAAAACAATTATTTCTTTGCTGAGAAAAAATATATTTCATAGCTGACGTTATAGCACAAGTTTTTCTGAGCTTGAGGGTTTCACGAAATGGTCAAATCTGCTGGATTAAAAAAGTAGTTTGCCATTAGCACGTTAGCTTATTAGCATTAGCGTCCGCTAGCGTTGCTAATACATAAGCGCTTTTGAAATTGCGGACCTAAATAAATTAATAAGTGCTTTAGAAATAGCGGAACAAATTTTTTGATTAGCGTTGCCTAGCACTGGATGGAGGCTTTCTGTGTACGTCTTAGTGGGTAGACATCCCGGGGCAGACCCAGACCCTTTTGGAAGAGCTATGTATCTTCTCTAGGCTGGGCATTTGTATTGTGAATGTTCACCAAGGAAAGGATTTTCTGGTTCTTCGTATTATTTTATAATTCTTCCCCAAAGCTTTTCTGTGCTTGGAGTGTATTGGAGTGAGTCTCCCCAGCTTTAGAACCCCAGCTGACGCTGCTGAGGGAAATGAACCGTGCTCTGAATGTATTAGCAGAAAAACCTGGGTGGTAAACTAAAAAAGGGAAAAACAAAGTTCTGGTTAAAAATGGAACCCATTAGTTCTCAACTTCTCTCTCTCTCTTTCTCTCTCTCTCTGCTGATGTATCACATGCAGGACAGAGCTATCACTGTATGCATAAATAAGAGAGTGTAAAGCACAACCCCAAAGAGGCGTCTGCTTACATTGGCAGAGAACCCGAGACAGAGTCGGGGGTTCAGAGGCAGGTCAGCATCTGTTGGCAGTGGAGATCATCTTTTCTTTATGCCTGATTTCATGGTGTCAAGGTGAAGGGAAAAGAGTGTTTGGTTTTCTCTGATAAACGCAGAGAGCTAAAGACACATATGTTTGTGTCTATCTCTTTTGACTTCCATTCATTGTTTTACACAAACCCTGATTTTTTTACCATAAACCTACGGTAATTATTATAACAACCTGCCCCCCACCGCTAGGATAAAAGGGGACTAATTATTATATACGCTAAATTAGTCAGGGGCAGTGCCTGGAGCTGACGGCGCTTAAAACGTATAAAGGTTGAGCAGAAAGCATAAACCAGTAAACAGAAAAATAATTCACCCCACATACAAGAAAACTCTCATAAACATCTATTGATATTAGCCATGTGATGACATTTAATACCCAATTTAAACAAACAAATCAGTTGTGCACATAAACAAACCCGAACGCTTCATTCCCCCACCATTTACATATCTGCAGCATTCCCAACATCTACATAGCTGCAGACAAACCCCATAAACCAAATTAAAACCCAAACTGCACCAACTTTCAGTCCAAATGCTCTCTCAGATAAAAAGTTTGTTTGAAGTGAGATGAGGAAACGCCCACTCAATCCATCCAGGCGTCGGCGCGCCGAAATAAAAAGAAACAATCTCACCAGAGTCTCAAGGTCCTTTTAGCGTGCCTCCCCTGCAGTCCTGGGTAAGGAGAAATTTACTAATCCACAGCGATCCCAACTCAAGGTAATCCACAGTCCACAGGCAGTCCACAGGGCAACGGCCTCACGCCAAAATCCTTCTCAGCAGGTGCGCACTCCCAGGTGAGTCAGAGAGAGAGAGAGAGAGCAAGCGCCGTCACTTCCTCCTCCTTTTAAGTCCACTCCCCCACCGTCTCCAAAACATATTATTACAAAACAATTTACACAAACAAATAAACAAGTTCAAACTTTCATTTGGAACACACTTGTTACCTTGCAGGAGACAATAATTAATAATAAATGGTCATATTTGCAGCGTAGATAATATAACAAGATAAGGAAACCAATGAAAATAAATGGAAATAAATCTAACGCTGTATAAATTGATCAGTGACCATTACATTCCCCCCCCCCCAGCCAGCGGCTTATCGGGGCCGTAGAAAGGTTTCATGTCGGCCACGTTGATCGTATCAACTTTACTATTATCTGTCATCCCTGACACACGGTAAGTAACAGGACTAAGCTGCCTCTCTACCCTCACAGGCCCTGACCATTTGGGTGCGAGTTTCGCAGAGAACTTAGCCGAAGCTTTGGACAAAGGGTGTGCCCTAACCCAGACTAGGTCACCGACTGTAAAGTGTACATCCCTACGTCGTGCATTATAATACCTAGCTTGTCGGGCTTTGGCCAGACCCACATGTCTGTTGACTTCCTTTTGTATTTGTGTTTGTGTATGCAATGTATGATATGTAGGCATGTCTGGTGTAGGTGCTTGGTGAATGAGACGCTCCAGAGGATCCTTTAACTTACGACCGAGGGCCAACATTGCTGGGGAAACACCAGTGGTCTCATGCACTGCTGAGTTTATAGCCAGCCTGAACTCGGGGAGCCATCTGTCCCAATCCTGGTGTTGACGTCCAACAAATGAAGCAATCATGGTCTTCAGGGTCCGATTGACTCTCTCCGTGAGGTTGGTTTGAGGATGATAAGCAGTGGTCAGCTTTTGGACTACACCCCAAGAAGTGCACAAACTGGCTAACAGGCGGCTGGTAAACTGTGGTCCTCTATCCGACACCAAATATGCAGGCACCCCCCAGCGGGTAAATATGTCGTTCCTGAGGATGTGACACACTTTAGGGGTCTTGGCATCTCGTAAAGGGAATAGTTCCACCCATTTGGAGTAATAGTCCACCACCACCATCAACACAGTGTTCCTAGCTTTACTAGGAGGGAATGGCCCCATGAAGTCTACCCCCAACATTTCCCCTGGTGCACTAACGTCTGGTGACTCGAGATGTCCAGCAGGCTTCTGGTTAGTGCCCTTGTATTTTTGGCAAGTTTGGCAGGCCCTGACATGACTCCATACATCCTTCCTTACAGATGGCCACCAAGCCACTTCCAAAATTCTTAGAAGGGTTTTGAGCCTTCCCAAGTGGCCTCCCACTGGACTGTTATGGTAGTAGGTGAGGAAACTTGCTGCCAGATTGGCTGGGACAACCAGTTGGTAGTTGAATCCACCATATTTGGATGGAACGCCCCGGTATAAGACACCTTGTTGATAAACGTGATGTATTCGTCCAGGCTTTGGAAGGGTGACGGTTTGTCCCAGCTCCACGCAAAGAGAATCAATATTTTGGGCACTCTCAATATCTTGTAGTGAGCTAGGGAGATCTATCCAGTAGTCTTTTGCCATAGCAACATTGATGGTACCTTCCTGCCCAGGTGGTGCACGTGACAGGGCATCAGGGACAGCGTTACAGCACCCTCTTTTGTAATGCACCCGAAATGTGAATGCTTGCAGCCTTAATGTCCATCTAGTAAGCCGGGATGAGGTCTTTGGGCAGTTAAATGCCCAGGCTAGTGCAGCATGATCTGTAAACACATCAAACATCTCTCCTTCCAGATAGTGGCGCCATTTTTCAACTGCCCATACAACCGCTAGGCATTCCTTTTCAGAGGTGGAATAACGGAGTTCAGCCCCACGGAGTCCTCTAGAGGCAAATGCAATGGCTTTCTCCTCTCCCTCCACCGTTTGCATCAGAACAGCTCCCAGTCCCACATCGCTGGCATCACAATGTACCTGGAAGCCAAGGTGTGACTGTGGCTGAGCAAGGACTGGTGGAGATTGCAGCAGTGTTTTGAGGTGTTCGAATGATGCTTGACACTCTGATGACCACTCCCAAGGTACATTCTTCTTTTTTAGATTATTTAGGGGAGCAACCAAGTCTGCCAGTCTTGGTATAAATTTGTGGTACCAACCCACTAAGCCGAGAAACCTTTGCAGACCCTTTAAGTCAGTAGGAGGTGGGTAGTTAGAGATGGCCTGGATTTTACTTGGGTCTACCTCCACTCCTTTTCCAGAGACCACATGGCCGAGGAATCTGAGACTGGTCTGAAACAGACAACATTTCTTTATGTTTAAGGTGAGATGAGCATCATGGAGTTTCTTAAACACAGCCTCGAGATCTTGCAGATGTTGCTCAATGGTGTTAGAGAACACGATGATGTCATCGATGTAAACAAAACAGTTTTTTCCTTTTAGTTCTCCCAGAACTGTTTCCATTAATCGCTGGAAGGTGGCGCCGGCGTTCCTCAGGCCGAAAGGCATTACCTTAAACTGGTACAACCCTTTGTGAGTAATCATGGCTGTTTTTTTCTTGCTCTCTTTGCTCATAGCGACCTGCCAATAGCCACTCTTGAGATCTAAAGAACTGAAAATTTGAGCACCTCGCAGGGACTCTAGGATCTCGTGTACCAGTGGCATAGGATATGCATCATGAAGAGTCTTTGCATTGAGTCCACGAAAATCCACACAAAAGCGTGGTGTGCCGTCCTTCCGTGGCACCAACACCACCGGCGCTGCCCATGGTGACGTTGATGGTTCAATTATGTTGTTTTGCAGCATTTTTTCTAGTTCAGCCTCAATAACAGCTTGTTTTTGGGGTGACACTCTGTAAGCTCGGCGTCTCACAGGAAGCTCGTCGGACGTCACAATGTGGTGGCTAATTATCTCGGTGGCTCCAACAGTCTCTGTCCAAACAGTGGGCCACTTCTGCAGCAGCGGCCGCACCTCTTCAGGCTGGTCTTCCAAAAGAGGGACAGCAGGTGTTTTAGCCTGTGAGTCTTCCACCACAGCCAGGTAAAAATTGACATATAACTGTGCATCCTTCCAACACAGCTCATCTCGTGATCTGACCTTGAATATGTATTCCATTCCATCCGGCAGCCCATAACTCCTGAGATGTGGCTTAAGGACGATCTGACTGGCATTCATAAAGTCCAACCCAAGTAG
>JBBPBX010083132.1:0-15590 GCA_038048925.1 Garcialebias charrua | reverse complement strand
TTCAAACAGCCCTGTGACTACATGTCAACCTTCAAAACAGCCCTGTGACTACCTGTCACCCTTCAAACAGCCCTGTGACTACCTGTCACCCTTCAAACAGCCCTGTGACAACCTTTCACCCTTCAAACAGCCCTGTGACTACCTGTCACCCTTCAAACAGCCCTATACCTGTCAACCTTCAAAACAGCCCTGTGACTACCTGTCACCCTTCAAACAGCCCTGTGACAACCTGTCACCCTTCAAACACTACCTGTCACCCTTCAAACAGCCCTGTGACTACCTGTCACCCTTCAAACAGCCCTGTGACTACATGTCACCCTTCAAACAGCCCTGTGACTACCTGTCACCCTTCAAACAGCCCTGTGACAACCTGTCACCCTTCAAACAGCCCTGTGACTACCTGTCACCCTTCAAACAGCCCTGTGACTACCTGTCACCCTTCAAACAGCCCTGTGACTACCTGTCACCCTTCAAACAGCCCTGTGACTACATGTCACCCTTCAAACAGCCCTGTGACTACCTGTCACCCTTCAAACAGCCCTGTGACTACCTGTCGCCCTTCAAACAGCCCTGTGACTACCTGTCACCCTTCAAACAGCCCTGTGACTACCTGTCACCCTTCAAACAGCCCTGTGACTACCTGTCACCCTTCAAACAGCCCTGTGACTACCTGTCACCCTTCAAACAGCCCTGTGACTACATGTCACCCTTCAAACAGCCCTGTGACTACCTGTCACCCTTCAAACAGCCCTGTGACTACCTGTCACCCTTCAAACAGCCCTGTGACTACCTGTCACCCTTCAAACAGCCCTGTGACTACCTGTCACCCTTCAAACAGCCCTGTGACTACCTGTCACCCTTCAAACAGCCCTGTGACTACCTGTCGCCCTTCAAACAGCCCTGTGACTACCTGTCGCCCTTCAAACAGCCCTGTGACAACCTGTCGCCCTTCAAACAGCCCTGTGACTACATGTCAACCTTCAAACAGCCCTGTGACTACATGTCAACCTTCAAACAGCCCTGTGACAACCTGTCGCCTTCAAACAGCCCTGTGACTACCTGTCACCCTTCAAACAGCCCTGTGACTACCTGTCACCCTTCAAACAGCCCTGTGACTACCTGTCACCCTTCAAACAGCCCTGTGACTACCTGTCACCCTTCAAACAGCCCTGTGACAACATGTCACCCTTCAAACAGCCCTGTGACTACCTGTCACCCTTCAAACAGCCCTGTGACAACATGTCACCCTTCAAACAGCCCTGTGACTACCTGTCACCCTTCAAACAGCCCTGTGACAACATGTCAACCTTCAAACAGCCCTGTGACTACCTGTCACCCTTCAAACAGCCCTGTGACTACATGTCAACCTTCAAACAGCCCTGTGACTACCTGTCACCCTTCAAACAGCCCTGTGACTACATGTCAACCTTCAAACAGCCCTGTGACAACCTGTCACCCTTCAAACAGCCCTGTGACTACCTGTCACCCTTCAAACAGCCCTGTGACAACATGTCACCCTTCAAACAGCCCTGTGACTACCTGTCACCCTTCAAACAGCCCTGTGACTACCTGTCACCCTTCAAACAGCCCTGTGACAACCTGTCACCCTTCAAACAGCCCTGTGACTACCTGTCACCCTTCAAACAGCCCTGTGACAACATGTCACCCTTCAAACAGCCCTGTGACTACCTGTCACCCTTCAAACAGCCCTGTGACAACATGTCAACCTTCAAACAGCCCTGTGACTACCTGTCACCCTTCAAACAGCCCTGTGACAACATGTCAACCTTCAAACAGCCCTGTGACTACCTGTCACCCTTCAAACAGCCCTGTGACAACATGTCAACCTTCAAACAGCCCTGTGACTACATGTCAACCTTCAAACAGCCCTGTGACTACCTGTCACCCTTCAAACAGCCCTGTGACTACATGTCACCTTCAAACAGCCCTGTGACTACCTGTCACCCTTCAAACAGCCCTGTGACTACATGTCACTCTTCAAACAGCCCTGTGACTACCTGTCACCCTTCAAACAGCCCTGTGACTACATGTCAACCTTCAAACAGCCCTGTGACTACATGTCAACCTTCAAAACAGCCCTGTGACTACCTGTCACCCTTCAAACAGCCCTGTGACTACATGTCGCCCTTCAAACAGCCCTGTGACTACATGTCGCCCTTCAAACAGCCTTGTGACTACATGTCGCCCTTCAAACAGCCCTGTGACTACATGTCGCCCTTCAAACAGCCCTGTGACTACCTGTCACCCTTCAAACAGCCCTTGTGACTACCTGTCACCTTCAAACAGCCCTGTGACTACATGTCACCCTTCAAACAGCCCTATGTGACTACCTGTCACCCTTCAAACAGCCCTGTGACTACATGTCAACCTTCAAAACAGCCCTGTGACTACCTGTCACCCTTCAAACAGCCCTGTGACTACATGTCACCCTTCAAACAGCCCTATGACTACCTGTCACCCTTCAAACAGCCCTGTGACTACATGTCAACCTTCAAAACAGCCCTGTGACTACCTGTCACCCTTCAAACAGCCCTGTGACTACATGTCACCTTCAAACAGCCCTGTGACTACCTGTCACCCTTCAAACAGCCCTGTGACTACCTGTCACCCTTCAAACAGCCCTGTGACTACCTGTCACCCTTCAAACAGCCCTGTGACTACCTGTCACCCTTCAAACAGCCCTGTGACTACCTGTCACCCTTCAAACAGCCCTGTGACTACCTGTCGCCCTTCAAACAGCCCTGTGACTACCTGTCGCCCTTCAAACAGCCCTGTGACTACCTGTCACCCTTCAAACAGCCCTGTGACTACCTGTCACCCTTCAAACAGCCCTGTGACTACCTGTCACCCTTCAAACAGCCCTGTGACTACCTGTCGCCCTTCAAACAGCCCTGTGACTACCTGTCACCCTTCAAACAGCCCTGTGACTACCTGTCACCCTTCAAACAGCCCTGTGACTACCTGTCACCCTTCAAACAGCCCTGTGACTACCTGTCACCCTTCAAACAGCCCTGTGACTACCTGTCACCCTTCAAACAGCCCTGTGACTACCTGTCACCCTTCAAACAGCCCTGTGACTACCTGTCACCCTTCAAACAGCCCTGTGACTACCTGTCACCCTTCAAACAGCCCTGTGACAACCTGTCACCCTTCAAACAGCCCTGTGACTACCTGTCACCCTTCAAACAGCCCTGTGACAACCTGTCACCCTTCAAACAGCCCTGTGACTACCTGTCACCCTTCAAACAGCCCTGTGACTACCTGTCACCCTTCAAACAGCCCTGTGACTACCTGTCACCCTTCAAACAGCCCTGTGACAACCTGTCACCCTTCAAACAGCCCTGTGACTACCTGTCACCCTTCAAACAGCCCTGTGACTACCTGTCACCCTTCAAACAGCCCTGTGACTACATGTCACCCTTCAAACAGCCCTGTGACTACCTGTCACCCTTCAAACAGCCCTGTGACTACCTGTCACCCTTCAAACAGCCCTGTGACTACCTGTCACCCTTCAAACAGCCCTGTGACTACCTGTCACCCTTCAAACAGCCCTGTGACTACCTGTCACCCTTCAAACAGCCCTGTGACTACCTGTCACCCTTCAAACAGCCCTGTGACTACCTGTCGCCCTTCAAACAGCCCTGTGACTACCTGTCGCCCTTCAAACAGCCCTGTGACTACCTGTCACCCTTCAAACAGCCCTGTGACTACCTGTCGCCCTTCAAACAGCCCTGTGACTACCTGTCACCCTTCAAACAGCCCTGTGACTACCTGTCACCCTTCAAACAGCCCTGTGACTACCTGTCACCCTTCAAACAGCCCTGTGACTACCTGTCACCCTTCAAACAGCCCTGTGACTACCTGTCACCCTTCAAACAGCCCTGTGACTACATGTCACCCTTCAAACAGCCCTGTGACTACCTGTCACCCTTCAAACAGCCCTGTGACTACATGTCACCCTTCAAACAGCCCTGTGACTACCTGTCACCCTTCAAACAGCCCTGTGACTACCTGTCACCCTTCAAACAGCCCTGTGACTACCTGTCACCCTTCAAACAGCCCTGTGACTACCTGTCGCCCTTCAAACAGCCCTGTGACTACCTGTCGCCCTTCAAACAGCCCTGTGACTACCTGTCACCCTTCAAACAGCCCTGTGACTACATGTCACCCTTCAAACAGCCCTGTGACTACCTGTCACCCTTCAAACAGCCCTGTGACTACATGTCACCCTTCAAACAGCCCTGTGACTACCTGTCACCCTTCAAACAGCCCTGTGACTACCTGTCACCCTTCAAACAGCCCTGTGACTACCTGTCACCCTTCAAACAGCCCTGTGACTACCTGTCACCCTTCAAACAGCCCTGTGACTACCTGTCACCCTTCAAACAGCCCTGTGACTACCTGTCACCCTTCAAACAGCCCTGTGACTACCTGTCACCCTTCAAACAGCCCTGTGACTACCTGTCACCCTTCAAACAGCCCTGTGACTACCTGTCACCCTTCAAACAGCCCTGTGACTACCTGTCACCCTTCAAACAGCCCTGTGACTACATGTCACCCTTCAAACAGCCCTGTGACTACCTGTCACCCTTCAAACAGCCCTGTGACTACATGTCACCCTTCAAACAGCCCTGTGACAACCTGTCACCCTTCAAACAGCCCTGTGACTACCTGTCACCCTTCAAACAGCCCTGTGACAACCTGTCACCCTTCAAACAGCCCTGTGACTACCTGTCACCCTTCAAACAGCCCTGTGACAACCTGTCACCCTTCAAACAGCCCTGTGACTACCTGTCACCCTTCAAACAGCCCTGTGACAACATGTCACCCTTCAAACAGCCCTGTGACAACCTGTCACCCTTCAAACAGCCCTGTGACTACCTGTCACCCTTCAAACAGCCCTGTGACAACATGTCACCCTTCAAACAGCCCTGTGACTACCTGTCACCCTTCAAACAGCCCTGTGACTACCTGTCACCCTTCAAACAGCCCTGTGACAACCTGTCACCCTTCAAACAGCCCTGTGACTACCTGTCACCCTTCAAACAGCCCTGTGACTACCTGTCACCCTTCAAACAGCCCTGTGACAACCTGTCACCCTTCAAACAGCCCTGTGACTACCTGTCACCCTTCAAACAGCCCTGTGACAACATGTCACCCTTCAAACAGCCCTGTGACTACCTGTCACCCTTCAAACAGCCCTGTGACAACATGTCACCCTTCAAACAGCCCTGTGACTACCTGTCACCCTTCAAACAGCCCTGTGACTACATGTCACCCTTCAAACAGCCCTGTGACTACCTGTCACCCTTCAAACAGCCCTGTGACTACCTGTCACCCTTCAAACAGCCCTGTGACTACCTGTCACCCTTCAAACAGCCCTGTGACTACCTGTCGCCCTTCAAACAGCCCTGTGACTACATGTCACCCTTCAAACAGCCCTGTGACTACCTGTCGCCCTTCAAACAGCCCTGTGACTACCTGTCACCCTTCAAACAGCCCTGTGACTACCTGTCACCCTTCAAACAGCCCTGTGACTACCTGTCACCCTTCAAACAGCCCTGTGACTACCTGTCACCCTTCAAACAGCCCTGTGACTACCTGTCACCCTTCAAACAGCCCTGTGACTACCTGTCACCCTTCAAACAGCCCTGTGACTACCTGTCGCCCTTCAAACAGCCCTGTGACTACCTGTCGCCCTTCAAACAGCCCTGTGACTACCTGTCGCCCTTCAAACAGCCCTGTGACTACCTGTCACCCTTCAAACAGCCCTGTGACTACCTGTCACCCTTCAAACAGCCCTGTGACTACCTGTCGCCCTTCAAACAGCCCTGTGACTACCTGTCACCCTTCAAACAGCCCTGTGACTACCTGTCGCCCTTCAAACAGCCCTGTGACTACCTGTCGCCCTTCAAACAGCCCTGTGACTACCTGTCACCCTTCAAACAGCCCTGTGACTACCTGTCACCCTTCAAACAGCCCTGTGACTACCTGTCGCCCTTCAAACAGCCCTGTGACTACCTGTCACCCTTCAAACAGCCCTGTGACTACCTGTCACCCTTCAAACAGCCCTGTGACTACCTGTCACCCTTCAAACAGCCCTGTGACTACCTGTCACCCTTCAAACAGCCCTGTGACTACCTGTCACCCTTCAAACAGCCCTGTGACTACATGTCACCCTTCAAACAGCCCTGTGACTACCTGTCACCCTTCAAACAGCCCTGTGACTACCTGTCACCCTTCAAACAGCCCTGTGACTACCTGTCACCCTTCAAACAGCCCTGTGACTACCTGTCACCCTTCAAACAGCCCTGTGACTACCTGTCACCCTTCAAACAGCCCTGTGACTACCTGTCACCCTTCAAACAGCCCTGTGACTACCTGTCACCCTTCAAACAGCCCTGTGACTACCTGTCACCCTTCAAACAGCCCTGTGACTACCTGTCACCCTTCAAACAGCCCTGTGACTACATGTCACCCTTCAAACAGCCCTGTGACTACCTGTCACCCTTCAAACAGCCCTGTGACTACCTGTCACCCTTCAAACAGCCCTGTGACTACCTGTCACCCTTCAAACAGCCCTGTGACTACCTGTCACCCTTCAAACAGCCCTGTGACTACCTGTCACCCTTCAAACAGCCCTGTGACTACCTGTCACCCTTCAAACAGCCCTGTGACTACCTGTCACCCTTCAAACAGCCCTGTGACTACCTGTCACCCTTCAAACAGCCCTGTGACTACCTGTCACCCTTCAAACAGCCCTGTGACTACCTGTCACCCTTCAAACAGCCCTGTGACTACCTGTCACCCTTCAAACAGCCCTGTGACTACATGTCACCCTTCAAACAGCCCTGTGACTACCTGTCACCCTTCAAACAGCCCTGTGACTACCTGTCACCCTTCAAACAGCCCTGTGACTACATGTCGCCCTTCAAACAGCCCTGTGACTACCTGTCACCCTTCAAACAGCCCTGTGACTACCTGTCACCCTTCAAACAGCCCTGTGACTACCTGTCACCCTTCAAACAGCCCTGTGACTACCTGTCACCCTTCAAACAGCCCTGTGACTACCTGTCGCCCTTCAAACAGCCCTGTGACTACCTGTCACCCTTCAAACAGCCCTGTGACTACCTGTCACCCTTCAAACAGCCCTGTGACTACCTGTCACCCTTCAAACAGCCCTGTGACTACCTGTCACCCTTCAAACAGCCCTGTGACTACCTGTCACCCTTCAAACAGCCCTGTGACTACCTGTCACCCTTCAAACAGCCCTGTGACTACCTGTCACCCTTCAAACAGCCCTGTGACTACCTGTCACCCTTCAAACAGCCCTGTGACTACCTGTCACCCTTCAAACAGCCCTGTGACTACCTGTCACCCTTCAAACAGCCCTGTGACTACCTGTCACCCTTCAAACAGCCCTGTGACTACCTGTCACCCTTCAAACAGCCCTGTGACTACCTGTCACCCTTCAAACAGCCCTGTGACTACCTGTCGCCCTTCAAACAGCCCTGTGACTACCTGTCACCCTTCAAACAGCCCTGTGACTACCTGTCACCCTTCAAACAGCCCTGTGACTACCTGTCACCCTTCAAACAGCCCTGTGACTACCTGTCACCCTTCAAACAGCCCTGTGACTACCTGTCACCCTTCAAACAGCCCTGTGACTACCTGTCACCCTTCAAACAGCCCTGTGACTACATGTCACCCTTCAAACAGCCCTGTGACTACATGTCACCCTTCAAACAGCCCTGTGACTACCTGTCACCCTTCAAACAGCCCTGTGACAACATGTCACCCTTCAAACAGCCCTGTGACTACCTGTCACCCTTCAAACAGCCCTGTGACAACATGTCACCCTTCAAACAGCCCTGTGACTACCTGTCACCCTTCAAACAGCCCTGTGACAACATGTCACCCTTCAAACAGCCCTGTGACTACATGTCACCCTTCAAACAGCCCTGTGACTACCTGTCACCCTTCAAACAGCCCTGTGACTACCTGTCACCCTTCAAACAGCCCTGTGACTACCTGTCACCCTTCAAACAGCCCTGTGACAACATGTCAACCTTCAAACAGCCCTGTGACAACCTGTCAACCTTCAAACAGCCCTGTGACTACCTGTCACCCTTCAAACAGCCCTGTGACAACATGTCAACCTTCAAACAGCCCTGTGACAACCTGTCACCCTTCAAACAGCCCTGTGACTACCTATCACCCTTCAAACAGCCCTGTGACAACATGTCAACCTTCAAACAGCCCTGTGACTACCTATCACCCTTCAAACAGCCCTGTGACAACATGTCAACCTTCAAACAGCCCTGTGACAACCTGTCACCCTTCAAACAGCCCTGTGACAACATGTCAACCTTCAAACAGCCCTGTGACTACCTGTCACCCTTCAAACAGCCCTGTGACTACATGTCAACCTTCAAACAGCCCTGTGACTACCTGTCACCCTTCAAACAGCCCTGTGACTACATGTCAACCTTCAAACAGCCCTGTGACTACCTGTCACCCTTCAAACAGCCCTGTGACTACATGTCAACCTTCAAACAGCCCTGTGACTACATGTCACCCTTCAAACAGCCCTGTGACTACCTGTCACCCTTCAAACAGCCCTGTGACTACATGTCACCTTCAAACAGCCCTGTGACTACCTGTCACCCTTCAAACAGCCCTGTGACTACATGTCAACCTTCAAACAGCCCTGTGACTACATGTCAACCTTCAAAACAGCCCTGTGACTACCTGTCACCCTTCAAACAGCCCTGTGACTACATGTCGCCCTTCAAACAGCCCTGTGACTACATGTCGCCCTTCAAACAGCCTTGTGACTACATGTCGCCCTTCAAACAGCCCTGTGACTACATGTCGCCCTTCAAACAGCCCTGTGACTACCTGTCACCCTTCAAACAGCCCTGTGACTACCTGTCACCCTTCAAACAGCCCTGTGACTACATGTCACCCTTCAAACAGCCCTGTGACTACCTGTCACCCTTCAAACAGCCCTGTGACTACATGTCAACCTTCAAACAGCCCTGTGACTACCTGTCACCCTTCAAACAGCCCTGTGACTACATGTCACCCTTCAAACAGCCCTGTGACTACCTGTCACCCTTCAAACAGCCCTGTGACTACATGTCACCCTTCAAACAGCCCTGTGACTACCTGTCACCCTTCAAACAGCCCTGTGACTACATGTCACCTTCAAACAGCCCTGTGACTACCTGTCACCCTTCAAACAGCCCTGTGACTACCTGTCACCCTTCAAACAGCCCTGTGACTACATGTCACCCTTCAAACAGCCCTGTGACTACCTGTCACCCTTCAAACAGCCCTGTGACTACCTGTCACCCTTCAAACAGCCCTGTGACTACCTGTCACCCTTCAAACAGCCCTGTGACTACCTGTCACCCTTCAAACAGCCCTGTGACTACATGTCACCCTTCAAACAGCCCTGTGACTACCTGTCACCCTTCAAACAGCCCTGTGACTACATGTCACCCTTCAAACAGCCCTGTGACTACCTGTCACCCTTCAAACAGCCCTGTGACTACCTGTCACCCTTCAAACAGCCCTGTGACTACCTGTCACCCTTCAAACAGCCCTGTGACTACCTGTCACCCTTCAAACAGCCCTGTGACTACCTGTCACCCTTCAAACAGCCCTGTGACTACCTGTCACCCTTCAAACAGCCCTGTGACTACCTGTCACCCTTCAAACAGCCCTGTGACTACCTGTCACCCTTCAAACAGCCCTGTGACTACCTGTCACCCTTCAAACAGCCCTGTGACTACCTGTCACCCTTCAAACAGCCCTGTGACTACCTGTCACCCTTCAAACAGCCCTGTGACTACCTGTCACCCTTCAAACAGCCCTGTGACTACCTGTCACCCTTCAAACAGCCCTGTGACTACCTGTCACCCTTCAAACAGCCCTGTGACTACCTGTCACCCTTCAAACAGCCCTGTGACTACCTGTCACCCTTCAAACAGCCCTGTGACTACCTGTCACCCTTCAAACAGCCCTGTGACAACCTGTCACCCTTCAAACAGCCCTGTGACTACCTGTCACCCTTCAAACAGCCCTGTGACAACCTGTCACCCTTCAAACAGCCCTGTGACTACCTGTCACCCTTCAAACAGCCCTGTGACTACCTGTCACCCTTCAAACAGCCCTGTGACTACCTGTCACCCTTCAAACAGCCCTGTGACAACCTGTCACCCTTCAAACAGCCCTGTGACTACCTGTCACCCTTCAAACAGCCCTGTGACTACCTGTCACCCTTCAAACAGCCCTGTGACTACCTGTCACCCTTCAAACAGCCCTGTGACTACCTGTCACCCTTCAAACAGCCCTGTGACTACCTGTCACCCTTCAAACAGCCCTGTGACTACCTGTCACCCTTCAAACAGCCCTGTGACTACCTGTCACCCTTCAAACAGCCCTGTGACTACCTGTCACCCTTCAAACAGCCCTGTGACTACCTGTCACCCTTCAAACAGCCCTGTGACTACCTGTCACCCTTCAAACAGCCCTGTGACAACATGTCACCCTTCAAACAGCCCTGTGACTACCTGTCACCCTTCAAACAGCCCTGTGACAACTGTCACCCTTCAAACAGCCCTGTGACTACCTGTCACCCTTCAAACAGCCCTGTGACTACCTGTCACCCTTCAAACAGCCCTGTGACAACATGTCACCCTTCAAACAGCCCTGTGACTACCTGTCACCCTTCAAACAGCCCTGTGACAACATGTCAACCTTCAAACAGCCCTGTGACTACCTGTCACCCTTCAAACAGCCCTGTGACAACATGTCAACCTTCAAACAGCCCTGTGACAACCTGTCACCCTTCAAACAGCCCTGTGACTACCTATCACCCTTCAAACAGCCCTGTGACAACATGTCAACCTTCAAACAGCCCTGTGACTACCTATCACCCTTCAAACAGCCCTGTGACAACATGTCAACCTTCAAACAGCCCTGTGACAACCTGTCACCCTTCAAACAGCCCTGTGACAACATGTCAACCTTCAAACAGCCCTGTGACTACCTGTCACCCTTCAAACAGCCCTGTGACAACATGTCAACCTTCAAACAGCCCTGTGACTACCTGTCACCCTTCAAACAGCCCTGTGACTACATGTCAACCTTCAAAACAGCCCTGTGACTACCTGTCACCCTTCAAACAGCCCTGTGACTACATGTCAACCTTCAAACAGCCCTGTGACTACCTGTCACCCTTCAAACAGCCCTGTGACTACATGTCACCCTTCAAACAGCCCTGTGACTACCTGTCACCCTTCAAACAGCCCTGTGACTACCTGTCACCCTTCAAACAGCCCTGTGACTACATGTCGCCCTTCAAACAGCCCTGTGACTACATGTCGCCCTTCAAACAGCCCTGTGACTACATGTCGCCCTTCAAACAGCCCTGTGACTACATGTCGCCCTTCAAACAGCCCTGTGACTACCTGTCACCCTTCAAACAGCCCTGTGACTACATGTCACCCTTCAAACAGCCCTGTGACTACCTGTCACCCTTCAAACAGCCCTGTGACTACATGTCACCCTTCAAACAGCCCTGTGACTACCTGTCACCCTTCAAACAGCCCTGTGACTACATGTCACCCTTCAAACAGCCCTGTGACTACCTGTCACCCTTCAAACAGCCCTGTGACTACATGTCAACCTTCAAACAGCCCTGTGACTACCTGTCACCCTTCAAACAGCCCTGTGACTACCTGTCACCCTTCAAACAGCCCTGTGACTACATGTCACCCTTCAAACAGCCCTGTGACTACCTGTCACCCTTCAAACAGCCCTGTGACTACATGTCACCCTTCAAACAGCCCTGTGACTACCTGTCACCCTTCAAACAGCCCTGTGACTACCTGTCACCCTTCAAACAGCCCTGTGACTACATGTCACCCTTCAAACAGCCCTGTGACTACCTGTCACCCTTCAAACAGCCCTGTGACTACATGTCACCCTTCAAACAGCCCTGTGACTACCTGTCACCCTTCAAACAGCCCTGTGACTACCTGTCACCCTTCAAACAGCCCTGTGACTACCTGTCACCCTTCAAACAGCCCTGTGACAACCTGTCACCCTTCAAACAGCCCTGTGACTACCTGTCACCCTTCAAACAGCCCTGTGACTACCTGTCACCCTTCAAACAGCCCTGTGACTACCTGTCACCCTTCAAACAGCCCTGTGACTACCTGTCACCCTTCAAACAGCCCTGTGACTACCTGTCACCCTTCAAACAGCCCTGTGACTACCTGTCACCCTTCAAACAGCCCTGTGACTACCTGTCACCCTTCAAACAGCCCTGTGACTACCTGTCACCCTTCAAACAGCCCTGTGACTACATGTCACCCTTCAAACAGCCCTGTGACTACATGTCACCCTTCAAACATCCTAGACAGGGCAGAGAGCTGCGGGGGACGAAATTTAGCGTTAATGATCAATTTCCAAAAGAAATACTAGACCAAAGACACGTTTTGTTCCCAATCAGGTAGAAATTTATTTTAGAAGGAGCCAGCCCTGATAGCAAACGGATTCCGGACCGGATCCGTTCCGGATCTACCGTAGGATCCGAAACGGATGCTTAAAACGGATCCGGATCGGAGTCCACTTGCACAGCGGATCGGATCCGATTCGGATCCGGATCACAGATCCAGATCGGATATGGTCCGGACCCTATCCGGATCCGCTCATTAAAGAGGGTTTTTGGGTACATCCGGCCCGGATCCGTTTTGGACCCGTTCATGGAATGTTTCATCCGGCCCGGATCCGTTTTGGACCCGTTCATGGAATGTTTCATCCGGCCCGGATCCGTTTTGGACCCGTTCATGGAATGCTTCATCCGGCCCACATCCGTTTATGTTACTCATATCGGGAGGTGGACTAATTTGGTCCAGAACCTTTATTTATCATGAATTGAGAGAAGTAGCTAAAAACTTGTATACCAGCTCCAAAAAGACTCCATACATCTAACCAGTTTAACATTGAACACATGAAAATAATTTATTGTGAAGCTGCAAAAGACCTAAAATTGGGTTCTGAGTAAATTTACAGTTGTGAGGCTGCACAATGGCGCAGTTAGTAGTACTGTTGCAGGTGTTAAAATCCCAGCCAGATGTCTTTCTGCATGTGTTTGCATGTTCTCCGTGTACATGCATGGGTTCTCTAGGTACTTCATCTCGTCTGTTATCCACAAACTATGCTGTACTGTTCTCCCTACTCTATACCAGGACAAAACGAAGCCCCTTTTTTCATTTATCAAGACTTTAAAGTTTTCACTTTTTAACCCAGGAAAGTTAGTTAACAGAACTCAAAAATTTAAGTACAAGATGAGACATTTTTAAAGGTAACAAAAATCAATTTTTATTAATTTGTTGCCCTTGATCTAAGTACAGAATACATGTACGGTACTCAGAAATGTTGACTTTGTATTAATCAAAGCACATGAAACAAAACTTACAAAAAATCTCAAGCAGCTGATAATGTTTAAATACATCAAGTAGAACAAACTTGAAATGACTACACTGTTAAAATAAATAGGGTGGTTAAACTTAAAACCTTGAGTTCAAAAGCTGCCTTAAAAACAAGTTAACGCAACTTCAAATGTTTTTTTTCCAACTTAGGATGGCAAGCTAGAAAAGTAGCCCAATTTATGATGTCATTGTTTAAATATGATACCATAAGTTGAAATGACTAACTATAGAACATTATTCATTCTCCAAAAATTAAGTACTGGTACTCTTGTCAAGTAAAATTACAATCATATTCTATTTGAACTCAAATAACTAAGTTATACCCTTGTTTAATTAATGTTTACCGGTACTTGTTGTATGAACTTCATACTCTGAGTTTAAACAACTTGCAAAGTTACACTATCCATTCATAAAAACTTGTTTTCATTTGCAAACAATTACTGTATACCCGATATATACTTTCAACTCTCATGTTAAAGTTAAACTGACATACCAATTCCCTTTTTGAATTCATTTAACTCAAGATTTTAAGGCAGCAATTGAACTTAAAAAAGCAATTTAAGTAAACTAACATTTCCAAATATTGTTCCCCGTCTCCACTAAGAATGCCAAGTTCACCATTTTCCTAAAAATAATTACACAAAATATGCTTCCATTTCAAATATGAAATGTTAATTTTTATCTTTCTCTATCAAATTTTTATCTTTCTCTATCAAATACAGATGAGACCAGCCTTAAATCAAGTGTAAAAGAAAACATTTGTCCAAGACAAGCAGAAGTGTTGACATTTATTGGAGGACCGAAACTGACAAATAAAAACAGAAATACCATATGTATATACAGCAAACCCTCGACCTACGTCACCTGCGACCTACGGCAACTCAGACTTATGATTTTATCATATTTAATAAAAATATGATTAAAAAAAAAAATTATTATTATTTTTTTTTTTAATGTTATTAATTTCATGTGTATAGCACTTTGTTGCAGCTGTGGTTGTTTTAAATGGCTTTATAAATAAAGTATAATTATTAATATTACGTTTTAATTACAATTTGATCGTATTTACGCAACTTCCGGTCGTTTCCGGTCGCCATTTTACAATTGTCTACTGCGGTCAATGGAGCTCTAGAGGCTACTGTCAGCTGGCTCCGTGTGCCCGATCAGGGTTGCCTCATACGGATAAATTAGCTGGAAACACTCGGTCAACTCTGTGGACGTCTCAGGCCCGGAGGAGCAGCCGCGGATCGCCCCGCGATGGCTCCAACAACTTTGCCCGACATGCTAACGACAGCAGCTAACAGAGCAGCAAACACAGGCGAAGACACCGAGCCGACATGCCGCGGAGGGGCCATCTGCGGCCGGGAGCTCGCCGCAAATGTCCGCCTGGCAGTCGGGGGACACCGAGCTAACGCGGAGATACAAAGCCGATGCCTGAGCAGCCGCGGATCGCCCCGCGATGGCTCCAACAACTTCGCCCGACATGCTAACGACAGCAGCTAACAGAGCAGCAAACACAGGCGAAGACACCGAGCCGACATGCCGCGGAGGGGCCATCTGCGGCCGGGAGCTCGCCGCAAATGTCCGCCTGGCAGTCGGGGGACACCGAGCTAACGCGGAGATACAAAGCCGACAGCCTTTTTGAATGAACTGACATGCTAACCAGTGCTGCTAATGCTAACCGTAGCTAACGCCGAGCTTGTTTTGGATGGAGGACATCGCGGAGAAACGGCTTTCAGTAAGTTTTTTTTTTCTGGCTCCAAATGTATGAAGTTAAGAAGCTAACAGTCATTCTTTTAAACAGTTTTGACCACGTGTGTGCGTGTGGAGCGTAAGAAAGCTGGGGGAGCTCGCACCCGAGCTAATACTAAAAGACGAAGGCAGGCTTTGACCAGCTCAAAGTAAGACATTATATTTTTTATTTATTGTACAGTACTGTATTCATTTACTGTACAGTTCTGTGCATGTTCATGGCCTAGTATGTCTGCTTGTTCAGTCTCATGCCATTAAATATGTGTGCGGCGTTCCGTTAGTGGTATAGCCGCGACCTATGTCAGAAAC
>JBBPBX010083131.1:0-11133 GCA_038048925.1 Garcialebias charrua | reverse complement strand
TGCCGGCAATGCGGACCAAGCTCTGACACCGGTCGTACAGGGACCTAACAGCCCATATCAATGGGCCTGGTACCCCATACTCCCGGAGTACCCCCCACAGAACCCCCCGAGGGACGCGGTCGAATGCCTTTTCCAAGTCCACAAAGCACATGTAAACTGGTTGGGCAAACTCCCACGCACCCTCCAGGACCCTGTTGAGGGTGTAGAGCTGGTCCAGTGTTCCACGACCAGCACGAAAACCACACTGCTCCTCCTGAATCCGAGGTTCGACTATCCGACGGACCCTCCTCTCCAGAACCCCTGAATAGACCTTACCAGGGAGGCTTAAGAGTGTGATCCCCCTATAGTTGGAACACACCCTACGGTCCCCCTTTTTGAATAGGGGAACCACCACCCCAGTCTGCCAATCCAAGGGAACTGCCCCCGATGTCCACGCGATATTGCAGAGTCGCGTAAGCCAACACAACCCCACAACATCCAGAGCCCTAAGGAACTCAGGGCGAATCTCATCCACCCCTGGAGCCCTGCCACCGCAGAGCTTTTTAACCACCTCGGTGACCTCAGCTCCAGAGATTGGAGAGCCCGACCCAAAGTCCCCAGGCTCCGCTTCCTCAGTGGAAGACGTGCCAGTAGGATTGAGGAGGTCTTCGAAGTACTCCGCCCACCGACTCACAACATCCCGAGTTGAGGTCAACAGCACGCCATCCCCACCATAAATGGTGTTGGTCGCGTACCGCTTTCCCCCCCTGAGACGCCGGATGGTGGACCAGAATCGCCTCGAAGCCGTACGGAAGTCATTCTCCATGGCCTCTCCGAACTCCTCCCACGCCCGAGTTTTTGCCTCAGCAACCACCCGAGCCGCATGCCGCTTGGACTGTCGGTACCTATCTGCTGCTTCCGGGGTCCCACAGGCCAAAAAGGCCCAATAGGACTCCTTCTTCAGCCTGACAGCATCCCTCACCGCCGGTGTCCACCACCGGGTTCGAGGGTTGCCACCACGACAGGCACCAACAACCTTGCGGCCACAACTCTGATAAGCTACCTCGACAATAGAGGCGCGGAACATGGCCCACTCGGACTCAATGTCCCCCGCCTCCCTCGGAACGTGTTCAAAGCTCTCCCGGAGGTGGGAGTTAAAGCTCCGTCTTACGGGAGACTCTGCCAGACGTTCCCAGCAGACCCTCACAATACGTTTGGGTCTGCCAGGTCTGACCGGCATCCTCCCCCACCATCGGAGCCAACTCACCACCAGGTAGTGGTCAGTTGACAGCTCCGCCCCTCTCTTCACCCGAGTGTCCAGGACATGCGGCCGCAGATCAGATGAGACGACAACAAAGTCGATCATCGAACTGCGACCTAGGGTGTCCTGGTGCCAAGAGCACATATGTACACCCTTATGCCTGAACATGGTGTTCGTTATGGACAATCCATGACGAGCACAGAAGTCCAACAACAAAACACCACTCGGGTTCAGATCAGGGGGGCCGTTCCTCCCAACCACACCCCTCCAGGTCTCACTGTCATTGCCCACGTGAGCGTTGAAGTCCCCCAGCAGAACAAGGGAGTCCCCAGGAGGCGCACTCTCCAATACCCCCTCCAAGGACTCCAAAAAGGGTGGGTAATCTGCGCTGCCGTTTGGCGCATAGGCACAAACAACAGTCAGAGCCCGTCCCCCCACACGTAGGCGAAGGGAGGCTACCCTCTCGTTCACCGGGGTGAACCCCAACGTACAGGCACCAAGATGGGGGGCAACAAGTATGCCCACTCCTGCTCGGCGCCTCTCACCAGGGGCAACTCCAGAGTGGAAGAGTGTCCAACCCCTCTCAAGGAAACTGGTTCCAGAGCCAGAGCCATGCGTTGAGGTGAGTCCGACTATTTCTAGCCGGAACCTCTCAACCTCACACACTAGCTCAGGCTCCTTCCCCACCAGAGAGGTGACATTCCATGTCCCAATGGCCAGCTTCTGTAGCCGAGGATCAGACCGCCAGGGTCCCCGCCCTCGGCCACCACCCATCCCACATTGCACCCGACCCCTTTGGCCCCTCCCAGATAATAAGAAAATTCAAACAACACAAAAAACAAAAACAAAAAAAAACAAACAATCTAGACAGGTTACAGATTGAAGAAAAGAAAACAACTCATATAGTTCCAAGAAAGAAAATTAAAAAAAAGACATCTATTACACGATATTATCATTTATATTTTTGCAAGAAATTTGTTATGATCATATTTTTAAAAAATGGTCATTGATTTAGCATTTTTAATACCAGTTTCCAAATTATTCCAAAGTTCAATTCCTTTGATTGAAGTTGACCGACCCCTTAAACTAGCTTTATATCTTGGTTTCACAAAAATCTCTGTTCCTTTAAGATTATAACTACTTTTACTTTTGACAACAAACATTTGTTCACTGGTAGTTCATTTTTATGAGCTTTATCGACAGGATATTGTAATCCAACAAGTCATGGAAGTTCAACAATTTAAATTTATGAAATAATGTGCTTGAAGGGTGACAATAGTGCTTTCTGGTAATTATTCTTACCGCTGTCTTTTGTAGTACAAAAACAGGTTCCGTGAATGATTTACAAGCTTTAACATCAATACAATAGATTATGTGTGAGACAATAATTGTATTGTATAACAAGTACAGAGCTTTATCATTCAACAGATTCCTTACTCTATAAAATACACCGATTGCTTTAGCTATTTTTGTCCTGACATAATTTATATGAGGTTTCCACGTCAGTTTATTGTCAATAATAACACCCAAAAACTTCATTTCACTCACAAGACAAAACTCAACACCATCAATCGAGTGGAAAATCTAAGATTAATCAAAGATTGATCTATGGTGGCCAAGGCCACCTTTGGCCACCCCCTGGCTCTGCCATTGCACCTGGCAGTGGGTAAAATTGCAGTGTTTGCTCTCAAGGATCTATCACTCTGCAAAGGCTTGAAGAAGGAAAGAAAAAAACTCCCTCTGTTCTTCTACACAATGTAACTCCTACCCACTTGAATATCTTGCACCAAAAACATTTAGGTTTACTTGCGTTCCATGTTCAGTTCCAGTCCAGAAAAACACTTGTCTCCAAAACTACAAACATGACAGCAGACATCAGCGCACCACGTTATTCATTACTTTCTGCCTTGTGGTGAAATATTCTGGTGTGAAGTTTAAAAAGAAAACTATTTCTCAGTTAATGAAATAAAGCCCAACATTTATTTTAAAAACATTTAAAAGATTGCATGTATTCTACACAATAAACACATCTGCAATGATGCAGTTCTGTATTCACGAGCCTGGATCCATGCACAGCAGCTTAATCATGACCAAAGAGCAGCTTTCTACAAGTGGTGCGTAGTTTCTGCAGTTGAAGCCCGTACAGAACGGGGTTAAAAAGCGGCTGACAGGTGACGAAGTAAAGTGAGAGAATAATGTGCAGGATGCCAGGAACTTGGCTCATGTCGAACCTGCTCTGTGTTGTCTCAAAAAAACAACCAAAGGAGAAGTTAAGCAGAGAGGCCAGGTGAGGCATGCAGGTGCTGAAGGCCTTCTGTTGGGTTTGTCTGGATCCAGAAAAACACACTTTCAGGATCCTCACATATGTGTAAAAGATCAATGCAGCAAGACCGATGATCACCGTGAACATGTAAAGGAGTCCATAGACGTTACTGAACATCGTGTTTTTGCACCCCAACTTCACAACACTGTGGTTGGTGCAGTACACACCATCAATAATGTTCCCACACAGCTGAGAGGAGGCGTTCAGGGAGATCATCACGATGATGCTAGCCAAAGGCAGAAACCAGGAGAACGCAATCACCCTGAGAACAAGACTGCCAGACATCAGGGTGTGATACTGCAGAGGGTGACAGATGGCCACATACCTGTCATAAGACATGACGGCTAAGATATAGAACTCTACAGTTGCATACATGTAGACACAGAAGATCTGCAGGAAACAAAAAGGAACAGAAACAGTGTGAACGTCCAAGAGAATCTGAACAAGCAGGAATGGAAACAAGCCCGAACTACCATACAGCTCATTTACAAACAGGCTGCACAGAAACGTGTACATGGGTTCATGTAGACTCCTGTGAACACAGATGACCACGATCAGAACAACATTACAGCAGATGACGGAGGCATAAAAACACATCATGAATACAAAAAACAAGTATTTAAAGAGCCCAATATCAATGTAGGCAGCCAGAGTGAAGTATGACACCTGTGAAATATTCATCAAATTAATAAGATGATGACTTCAGAAACTGAATCATGAATAATTATTAGAAACTGTGAGAGGTCACAGCTAAAAACACATGATGTTTGCAGCTCTGTTGAAGTTTGAATTATCTGTTAACAGTCAGTACAAAGAAACGCAGCGGGTGTTAATCCTCCCCTGTATACGGCAGTCGTCAAGCTGCGACTCCTGAGAACCCTCTGCTCCTTTTAACCTTTCCATTCCCACAATGCAACACGTTCTCCTAATAACCAGGTTACACACTCTACTACACACGTACTCTGGACTGGTTCAAAAAAGAGTCTCATTGCTCAAAGCCCTATGTTGTAATTTTACTTTGAAATGTGCTAAAATATTTACTTCCTGACAAAGCTACTGGTTTGTGTACATTTTGAAAGAGGGTCTTCACACCAGGCGACCACCACGCCGCAACAAAAATTCTATTTTTGACATGTCTTGTCAAGGTTTTCTGGGTGTACTGTATTTTCCGACCGATAAGTCGCACCAACCTATAAGTCGCATTGTCCAATTATGTCCAATAAATTGGAAAAATCCATAAACATGTTGCACCGCCGTATAAGTCGCATCTATTATGTGTCACCGCTGACGCGTCGCGTATGTTACGCGTCACCATTGACAACCTGAAATGTGGGCCGGAGGTTTGCCCTGCTGCAAATGGCTGCCACAGGAGCGAGCACGGAAGGACTTTAACAAGATTATCTCGGTAAAAACAATGATTTATTTGCTGAAAATTATAGCAAAGATGTGTCTTAGCTTAACCTTTCCTTAATAAATTCACTAAAAGCACGTAATTGTCAAATCAGCTGGATTTAAAAAGTAGTTTCGCTATGTGCACCCGCACGGGTGGGACCGCAGCATTTTCTTTAAAATTTAGCAAGATAAACACTTAAAAATATATATTTTTGGTTGACATTATAGCAAAAGTGTTTCTGAGCTTAACCGTGCCTTAATAAATTCACGTAATGGTCAAATCTGCCGGATTTAAATTGTTTCGCTTTGACGTCTTCCAAACGGTCGAGCGCGCTGCGAAAATAAATTATAAATAAATCCAATTTTAGCTCAAACTTCTCCTACAGTTTGTAAATGTCCATCCAGTGATTACGTTCTGTAAGTTTCATCAAAATCGGTCCTGTGGTTCATAAGCTATTTTACAAAATAGTACCCGTTAAAACACGGAGCTAACAGCTAACATCTACGGTTCTAAAACTTTGAATTTTAGCTTAAATATCTCTTACAGCTAACAGTTTGTAAATGTCAATCCAGCAGAGGCGGCCGCCACTAGAGGGCGCTAGGGGCGCCGCCCCTCCTTGGAACTGCAGCTCTTCTTCTTCACCATTTGAAGATTTAATTTTTTTTTTTTTATAAAAGTGAAATAATAAAATAAAAATATTTCGAAATGCATGCATATATGTTTTTAGTTGTGTAGGATAAATATTTTATGAGTAATTGTTTGTTTCAAAAAACGTTTTCTGATTTGACGTACTTCCGGTTTCCCCGCTGGGCGCCGCCTGCGGCTTTTCCATTGAATCTAATTATAACTAGCGGCCGCTAGCGGCCGTAGTTTATGTCCCATCTGTCCAAAACTATTGGACTGTACAGGTCGCATTTTCCGTCGCCCTCGAGCCTGGACTCGTCTCTTATCGCCACGGATCGCCAGCGCTTCCGGTTCGAGCCAGGAGGGAGGGGCAGTGGGGGACCATCTCTGTTTACACTCAGAGCTGATCACACGGCCAACTACCTACGTTGAAACAGCAGTAATTATTAATGGTGCCTTTCTACACAGGTAAGCAAGTAATAATTGTGAGTTATAAATCTCTAAGCACACATGAGCAAAGTTTGAGCTGTTCTCATCTGTGTGCTGACGTGGTGTCGTGTGTTGCTATCAGTCACACAGCTAGTAGCTACTAGCTGTGCTTATGAATGTTGTGGTGTTTCTTTATCTAATGCTTATTACTATTCCTGACTGATATGGCTCTCAACTAGATGTTACAAAAGTGTTTTCTAAACACCCTGATGCATGCTCAATAATCCAGGTAGAAAAATCTAAAAAAGCTAAGTCTGGTCCTCTGGACATTGAATGTCCAGAGGACCAGACTTAGCTTTTTTAGTGTTTTCTAAACGTTATGTGTTTAATATTATGATTTTACTTCTGCAGTGGCGGCTCTTAAATGGGGGGTTCCGCAGGGGTCCATCCTGGGTCCTCTCTTGTTCTCCTTATACCTGCTGCCACTCGGTGCTATTTTCCGGAAACACAATATACCTTTCCACTTCTACGCTGATGACTGTCAAATCTACTTCCCCCTAAGACAAAATGGTACAGGCTCTATTCAACCTCTGCTCGACTGCCTGGCTGACATCAGGGACTGGATGGCTTTAAATTTCTTAAGCTTCAATGATAAGAAGTCTGAAGCCATATTGTTCCTTCCCAATGACACAACCTCAAACCACTGCATTGACCTGTCTGCTCTACCCCTATCCGAAAAACAAAAAGTCAAAAATCTGGGAGTGATAATGGATCCTTCCATGAAACTCAACAGTCATGTAAACATGATTGTCAAATCCTGTTTTTTCCAGCTGAGGCGTCTGTCTAAGCTGAAGCCCATATTATCCAAAAAGCACCTGGAGACAGTGATTCACGCATTCATTACATCTAGGCTTGATTACTGCAATTCACTTCTGTTTGGCGTCAGTCAAGCCACCATTGCACGATTACAACTGGTTCAGAACGCAGCTGCCCGATTTTTAACCAGCACACGCAAAAGAGAGCACATTACACCAGTCTTGGCCTCCCTTCACTGGCTACCGGTTCATCTTCGAATCCAATTCAAAATTCTCATGTATGTCTACAAATCGCTGAACAGTCTCGCCCCCGCCTATCTCTCGGATCTGATACACCCATATGTCCCTCCACGTGCTTTGAGGTCAGAGGATCAGGTACTCTTAATAGTTCCAGAAACTCGCCTTAAGCGCAGGGGTGACAGGGCGTTCTCTGTAGCAGGCCCAAGACTCTGGAACGAGTTACCGCTGCTCATCAAACAGGCCCCCTCCCTCTCGGTTTTCAAATCCCGGTTAAAAACTCACTACTACTCCATCGCTTTCAATGCCAGCTGATTTGTATTGGATCGTTTGATTTATGATCTGCAATGTTTTTATGTTTTTCGTGTTGTACTTCATTGTCTGTGTTGCCTGTTGCGTGTTTGTTTGTCCAGCACTTTGGTGTGGACTTGTTCCTGTTTAAAGTGCTTTATAAATAAAATGGTATGGTATGGTATGGTAATATTATGACTATCAGGTGTATTAATATTTTGATTATCAGATGTTCGTGTGTTAATATAATGATTGTCAGTTGTGTGTTAATGTTATGATTATAATAATAATAATAATAATAATAAACTTTATTTGTATAGCACCTTCCTACAATGCCTTGCATTGACCAAGGTGCTTAACAGGATAAAAAGATGAATAAACTGGAACAATAAATCAATGAAAATAGAATAAGAAACAACAGCAATAAAAGAAGCAATGGAAATAAAAAATGCTACATACTAAAATAACACAAGTAATAAAAGTTACACGCTGAAAGCTTTTTTGAACAAGTGGAAATAAAAAGGCAATGGAAATTAAAAAATGTTACATATTAAAATACCAGAAGTAATAAAAGTTACACACTGGAAGCTTATTTGAGCAAGTGGAAATAAAAAGGCAATGGAAATAAAAAATGCTACATACTAAACTACCAAAAGTAATAAAAGTTACACACTGAAAGCTTTTTTACACACTGAAAGCTTTTTTGAACAAGTGGGTCTTCAGTCTGGTTTTGAACAGAGTCAGATCAGAGGTGGCACGCAGCTCAAGGGGGAGGCTGTTCCAGGCTTTTGGGCCGGCAACAGAAAATGACCGGTCTCCCCATTGTTTGTACCTTGAGCGAGGCACCTCCAGCAGGTGTTGACTGGCAGATCGTAAATCTCTGCCGGGCTGATGGGCTTTCAAAAGTTCTGAGATGTACAGAGGAGCAAGTCCATTCAGAGCTTTGAAAACAAACAGGAGCAGCTTGAACTGTATCCTGAACTGAACCGGGAGCCAGTGTAGAGAGGACAGGACAGGAGTGATGTGTTCATATTTTCGTGTGTTGGTCAAAAAGCGCGCGGCAGAGTTCTGTACAAGCTGTAAACGGGAGATGGAGGATTGATTAATACCAACATACAAAGCATTACAATAGTCAAGTCTGGAGGTCACAAAGGCATGGATGGCCTTCTCCAGATCACCACGGCTGAGAAATGACTTGACTTTGGAGAGCAGTCGGAGCTGAAAGAAGCTGGTCTTGACAACAGAACTGATCTGTTTATCAAACTTTAAGTTGGAGTCAAGCTGCACTCCAAGATTTCTGACCACCGGGTTGAAGTGGGGGAGGGGGAAACCAACACTGGGACTGGGAAGGATGTTGCTGGTGTCACCAGGTGCACTAAATAAAATGCATTCAGTTTTATCTGTGTTTAGGTGGAGGAAGTTTTGAGAGAGCCAGTGCTTAATGTCATTTAAGCAGTTGACAAGAGTGTTTGAACTGGGTGAGGGGTTGGGAGTGACTGGCAGATAGATTTGTAAATCGTCTGCATACATGTGAAAAGACAGGTTATGACGTGCAATGATTGATCCTAATGGCAGCATGTAAAGAGAGAAGAGGACTGGCCCTAGAATAGATCCCTGTGGTACGCCAGAGGTCAGAGGGGTTGATGAAGAGGAGGACAGATCGCCTATCATGACAGAGAAAGTTCTCCCAGACAGGTAAGATTTGAACCACTCAAGCACAGCTCCCTGGAGGCCAACCTGCTGAGACAAGCGGTTGATTAGTACCTGATGGTCGACGGTGTCAAAAGCTGCTGAGAGGTCTAACATCACCAGCAGTGCAGGGTTTTTTGCATCCAGGGACAGAAGAATGTCATTCTGTACTTTGAGCAGTGCAGATTCAGTACTGTGACGAGCTCGAAAACCTGACTGAAATTTTTCAAACAGGTTGTTGAGTTCTAGAAAAGATTGAAGTTGAATAAAAACAATCTTTTCTAGGACCTTTGATAGAAATGACAGATGTGAAACTGGTCTGAAATTAGAGAGAGCTGTAGGATCTAGGCCTGGTTTTTTGAGAAGAGGCCTGACCACAGCATGTTTGAAAGCAGATGGCACAAAACCTGAAGATAGACAGCTGTTAATAAATGACAAAACACAAGGACCAATTACATCAAAGGACTGTTTGAACATTTTAGAGGGAATGATGTCCAGAGAACAGTTAGTTGGTTTCATCTGCTGAACCACCTTGGTGAGGTGAGGGAGTGAAACCAGGTCAAATTGGTCAAAAACAGCTGTGGTTATTGCAGACGCACAAGACTGGATGGTGTTGGATGAACTGACAATGTTCTGCCTGATAGAGTCTATTTTGTTGACAAAATAGCTCTGAAAGTCATCGCAGGTAGACTGTGTGGCAGTTTTCAGAACATTGACAGATGGGTTGATGACAGACTGGAGTGTGCTGAAAAGCGTCCGCGGCCGGTTGGAGCTGGTGGAGATTAAATTGGAGAGGTACTGTGATTTGGCCTGTTTCACAGCATTATGATACTCACAGAGACAGTCTCTCAGTATTCCTTGAGATACATGAAGCCGGTCGCGCTTCCATTTTCGTTCTGCTTTTCTGCAACGTTGTCGAAGAGCTCGCGTCGTTTCGTTGAGCCATGGTGAAGGTTTGTTCTTTGAAGATGCCTGTTTGAGAGGAGCGATGGAGTCCAAGATCGTTGTGCAGGTGTGATGGAAGGAGCTGATGAAGTCCTCAGGATGTAGAGATGGGTCCAGGCTGACAGCAGAGCAAAATTCAGTGCTCTTAAAGGCATCAGTGAACTGACTTGGAGTTAATGGGGTGATGCAGCGGGAGAAACGTGCTGGGAGAATAGCTTTCGGTGCAGGAGAGGTGAAAAATTCGAATAATATGGGAAAATGGTCTGAAATACAGGTGTCCAGGATCTCCACAGCAGGTATTTGGAGGCCGTGGGAGATAATTAAATCGAGTGTATGACCCTGACTGTGTGTGGCCCCCGAGACCGACTGTGACAGGTTGAAAGAGTCCAGGAGGTCCTGAAACTCACATCCAAGCTGATTACTTGGGCAGCAGGTGTGCACGTTGAAGTCCCCACAGAAAAGCCAAGAGTCAAACTTTGGCATTAGGTCAGCCAGTAGTTCAGAAAACTCATTGAGAAAGTTTTTGTTGTATTGAGGAGACCGATAAAAGAGGCCACACAGGATAGGTTTTGTAGATTCCAGCACAAAAATCATGCTTTCAAAACTGGAGTAATTTTTCTGAGGCAACAATCGGTACCTGAACGCCTCATTGAAAACTGCAGCCAGGCCCCCTCCTCTTCCTGCTCCACGCGGAGCGCTCAGATAAGAGAAGCCAGATGGGAGGAGTTCAGAGAAGCAGCTGTTGTCACCAACTTTCTGCCAGGTTTCCGTGATCAAAAACAGATCCAGACGATGAGTGGAGATCAAATCACTTAATATAAAAGTTTTATTTGTGATCGATCTGGCGTTAAACAGCGCTGATCGTACAGGAACACAGCCAGTTACATCACTCTCAGCTCGAGCGAGTGGGCGGAGGTTCTGTTTAACGCAGCCCGCTCCACAGCCCTCACGGGGGGACAAGATGGAAACTGATCGCTGGCGTCATGATTGATAGCAACAAGGCATCTGTTGCGGCGAGCGAAGGAACGACGGACATCAAAGACGCTGAATTCAGGAGGTAAGTCAGCCGTCGGCGTGTTGTGAGACGAGAGATACTTTTTAAATCTCACCAGGAGACCTGCTCTCGTTCCACGTCTTCTGCGCCGCT
>JBBPBX010083129.1:0-10202 GCA_038048925.1 Garcialebias charrua | reverse complement strand
ACTTCTTCTGAACTTGAACAAGAAATTCTTGCTGCAATATTAAAATGTGTCAGTTCATGGGATGTTAGGAGACAAGAGATTTCTCCAAATGTCTCGACACTCAGGTCCAAGTTTTGAAAATGTTGTCAGGAAGTTAAAGTATTGTTCATTGTTGATCCATTACAAGATTGACTAGACAATATTTTAACTAGAGTTGATGACAAACGAGTTGAAGTGATCTATTCCTTTGTTAGTTGTGTCTAATGCTCCTTTTTTCAAACAGACAACTTTTACTTAAATGTGTTTACTGCAGTTAAAATGACACATTGGTTTTATTTTGTGTTAAATAAAAACTTTCAAAGGTATAATCATTCCTCTTTCTTATTTTGCTTAATGGTATTTAACTCATCACTGAAATTCTGACACACAGAATCAAAAGTCCAAGTGTGAACTGTGTCACAGAGTAAACACAATAAAAACATGCATTATCTGCAGCAGGGCCGGCCCAAGGCATAAGCAAACAAAGCGGCTGCTTAGGGCCCCGGGGCCATTAGGGGGCCCCCTAAGTGCAACATATTTTTTTTTAGTAAAGATTTCCATGTTATTCTATTTAATCTTTTAAGTTCAGCGTTTGCAAATTGTTACATACATTTACATAGTTTTAAGAACTAATTATTCAACTTTAAATGTCTTTGTTTAAACCATTTTACGTGGTTTCATGGTTCATTTACATTCTTTAAGTATTTCCTTGATATTTTTATTTTCTTTTGTCTGTTTTTGCGCAATTTAATTAATTTTAATGCATCTAAGTTATTTTATCTGTTGTTTGTTGTTGATCTTGCGCTCCAAATTATTTTGAACATTACTGTTGCAGTTCTTTGGAACCAAAGTTAGTAAACCAGATGACATTTTTGCAGTGAAATACATTGTATACGTACTGTGTTTTTTTCTTTAGTTACTTTTAGTACCAAAATACACATAGGATAATGTAACCAGGGCTGTCAGAGTTGCAATGGGTTTATGTTAGGTCAGCGAATTATCTGATCATCTGACTGTAGATTGCAGTAATCCAGTAATGATGCAGTAATGATGTTGGATGTGGTCTATCATGGTGCACTAAGATTCATAACTGGTTGTGATTATCGTACCCACCACTGCACCCTGTATTCACTGGTTAATTGGACATCATTAACCTCACGCAGACTCTTCCACTGGTACATTTTCATCTTTAAATCACTTCTTGGTCTGCTGCCCTCATACATCTCCTCCTACATGTCTTTGCGTGAGTGCAGCTACAGTGTGCGCTCTCAGGACATGATTACCTGCAGTGTTCCGTCAGTGAGGACTGAACTTGGAAAAAGGGCCTTCTCCTACTCTGCTCCTGCTTCATGGAATATCTTACAAAAAGATCTGAAGCTCTCGACCTTGACTTCTCTAAATGGTTTTCAGAATCTGTTGGAATCCTGGCAAAAACCAATGCAGATTTGTTCCTGTCTTTGATTTTATACGTCTACCTTATAATGTTTTGCTAGTTTTTTGATACTTTGTTAAAAAAAAGAAAAAAAAAAATCTTTTGTTTTTTTCTCTCTTTTTGTTTTCTATTGTTTATTGTTTGTTTGTTTATTGTTTAATGAAATTCTATCACTGCTGTTCATTGTTCTTTAGTTTTAGCAGGTCGCTTTCGTAAATGAGCCCATGAGGTTCAAAAGATTTACCTGACTAAATAAAGGTTGAATGAATGAATCCACATTATTAGCAAAAATTGAGGGCCCCAAACCAAATTTCGCTTAGGGCCCCATGGAGGCTTGGGCCGGCCCTGATCTGCAGCATTGTTCATTAAAATGGCTCAACACTATTAATGTATTACAGAAAATATGCATTCAGTACACACACTTATTGTAGACCATTGCATTAGTTAATACATTCAGCAAGTACTTTTACTTTAATACTTTAAGTAATTTTAAAAGCAAGTACTTATTTACTTTTACTTAAGTAAAAATATTAATATGGTACTTCTACTTTTACTAGAGTACATTTTTGTCTGTTTATTTGTACTTTTACTTAAGTACAGTGTTTGAGTACTTTCTCCACCACTGAACAGATCTCAAAGTGCTACAATGAAAAATAAAATCAAGATAAAAATCAACCATAAATGCAAGAGGTTTTGTTGTTTTTTAATAACATTTTAATGCATTTCCTCAATTCTTTTTTTCTTTTTTACAAATTATATATACTGTATATTATTTATTTGAAGAATATAATTGTTGTTGTTGTTGTTGTTGTTGTTGTTGTTGTTGTTGTTGTTGTTGTTGTTCATTCATTCAACCTTTATTTAGGCAGGTTATTAGAGCCTCGATCGACTCATTTACAAGAAACCTCATTTATTCCACGACGTCGAGGTCACACATTCATTTCAGTAGGTGGCAGTACTTGTGTTTTTTGCTTTCTGCCATTAAAAAAACAAGAAGAAGAACTTCAGAGCCCGAGCGTTATGATTGGATTGGCGGAGGTAGCACGTGATATGTTCCAACCAGTCAACACCTCTCTTGTTGAACCGCGCTGGCTTGAATCTCAAAACCAACCGTTGTTTCTTAAACTTTCTTCTCCTCTGTGCTGCTGTGATGTGTGATGGAGCTGTGTTCAGTTCATTTGTCACGGAACTCCTGCCCTAAACTTGCTGCAATCCATTCAGAAGTTGAAGGTAATTGGTTCTGTTTTGTAGCTTTGCTCTCTTGAATTCTGTGGTTTCACGTACATAGCTAACGATGGAGCTAACTTTGGAGCTAACTTTGGAGCTAACGAGCTAACGTAAGCTAACTTGTGTCTACGTCTGCGGCAGACGATGGGAAAATCGAACAGTACAGTTTAGAAAACATGTTATTCTATCCAAGTAAGCCGTATGCTACGAGTTTTTTGTTTTGTTTTTGTTTCTTTGTTTTGCTTTGAGACTATCGAGGCTTGCACGAAGCTGAGGCCTTGCGAGGCCTGCATGCGTCCCCATTAACACGCATGTGCTGAGCGGCCAGCGTTATTTGGGCAGCATTTTTTACACTGTTGGAAAACTGTATTCACTACAGTGCTTACTTCCTCCGCGTGTTACAATGCCATCGCATTCCTGAAATTAAGTTATGACTAGGTAATATGCCGTGTCTTTTTTTTCTTCTTTTTTGTGTGTGTGTGTGTGTGTGTGTGGGGGGGGGGGTTACCTTCCGGCTGGAAGGTGAAAAACTGTCCAGATGACCTGAATTCAGACCAAAGCTTTTCAGTTGCAAATGAATGAGTAAATATGAAATAAAAAAGCTTTAAAATGTCTCCTATCTCTAATTTTACTTTGACTAGGCAAAATGAGATAAGTCTAAACTACATTCTGACTAATATCTCTGTGAACATGTCGCTCCAGTTGTGTTCATAAACAACTGTTTTTTTTTCTTCTTTCTGTCAGGTGTGTGGTGTTAATCTGGACTTGGAATTTGGTGTCCTAGGTATGTTTTGTGACCCCATCCTCCCCCGAGAAACAAAGCGTGCACTTTCAAGACACGGAGCATGGAGATGGAGCATTCACATGACATGACATGAGATATATATATCGGTCTTTTGCAGACACGTGACATTTTGCACTCCCGGTCGCCATTTTCCGGGGATACCCGTTCAGTTAAACAGAGGAAGTCCATGCCTTAGCTGCTACCTCGTAAGGATCAATGTTGTTAATTGAAGCTAACTTCACCATGTAACGTTCTCTGGCTTCAAGGTTGAGTTTCTCTCTATAAGGCTTCTGCTCATTTTTATATTTAGTTTGCATTTTGCTGATGTTATTGTTCTGTATCGCACTGTGTTTAACATGGACTTCCTCTGTTTAAATGAACGGGTATCCCCGGAAAATGGCGACCGTAAGTGCAAAAAGATATGAGCCGTGACGTCACGTGCAAAAGACCGATATATATATATATATATTATATATATATATTATATATATTATATATATTATATATATATATATATTTATATATATATATATATATATATATATGTGTGTCAGAGAGTCTTTATTGTCATTTGCACCGCATGTGGTACATGTGATGAAAACGAGATTATGTACACGGGGTCCCAGTTACATCCAACAACAAATGCAAGAGAAAAACAGTAATAACATCTAGAATTAACTAAGAAAAACATCAACTAGTAATACACTAAGCCTAATATAGTGGAAATAAACAGCAGCACGAACATGAGTTTGTATGAGCAGATGGTCACAGATGAACACAGCAACAAGAAAACAGATCAGCATCAGCACAATGTGATATTTTGCAGTGTTTATTTTTATTTTATTTTTATTTATTCATGAGTCTAACAGCCTCAGGGTAGAAGCTGTTCCTCAGTCTAGTGGTTCTACATTTGATGCTCCTCAACCTCCGTCCTGAGGGGAGTGGGGCAAAGAGTGAGTGTGCTGGGTGAGTGAGGTCTTTCATGATGCAGGTGGCTCTTTTCCTGCATCTGGAGGTGTAAATGTCTGTGATGGTGGGGAGACTGACTCCAACAGACTTCTGTGCAGCCTTCACCACTCTCTGTAGAGCTTTCCTCTCTTCAACTGTGCAGCCTCCATGCCACACGTTGATGCTGGAGCACAGGACGCTCTCCACTGCACACCTGTAGAACGAGGTGAGAACTGGGCTGCTCAGACCAGCACGTCTCAGCCGTCTGAGGAAGTAGAGTCTCTGATGACCTTTCTTGATCAGGCTGGTGGTGTTGTTGCTCCAGCTGAGGTTATCATTCATGTGTACACCCAAGTATTTGTAGCTGGAGACCACTTCCACTGCAGACCCACCTATTTTCAGTGGGGCATGGGTGTGTTTGTTCCTTCTGAAGTCCACAATCATCTCCTTTGTCTTCTTCACATTCATGTGAAGATTATTCTCTTTGCACCAGCTCTCCAGGTGTTCCACCTCCTGTCTGTAGCTGGACTCATCATTGTTTGTGATGCATCCCACCACCGCTGTATCATCTGCAAACTTAACAATATGACAGCCTGGAAGTGTGGCTGTACAATCATATGTGAGCAGAGTGAACAGAAGGGGGCTCAGCACACATCCTTGAGGAGAGCCAGTGCTGAGGGTTATGGTGGAGGAGGATATATATATATATATATATTTTTTTTTTCTTCTTTCGGCTTTATTCCCTGCGTTAGGGGTCGCCACAGCGATCTAGTCGCACGAAGATTTGGCAGTTGTTTTTACGCCGGATGCCCTTCCTGACACAACCACAGACCACCGAGCAACCACAGCCCTCTGTGTGGAGCAGAGAGCTGATATCTAGGGTTCCCGGGGGAGCAGATGGTGTGGGTTAAGGGCCTTGCTCAAGGGCCCAGAGTGGGGCAGATGAGGGTGGATACAAGTGTGACCGCTTCACTTATCCCACCCACATCTTTGATGTTGTCGGTAGCGGGGCTTGAACCGGCGACCTTCCGATCACAAGCGCACCTTCTTAACCTTTGCGCCACCACTCTATGCACACTATATATAGGACATGTCACAGCTAATGCACCTTTTTGCTTCATAATTATTTTGCATCGCTGAATAATCTTTTATTTTTGTCCTCAGCAAGTGCAGCGCCTCAACCCAAGGACCTGTCAATGCCCAGTGAGTACCGGTATACATTACACTTCAAACCATTGTTTATTTTATCAGGCCTTATAAAAAAAATTTTTTTTCAATATTTTTTTTTTCATGGAAAACCGATGCCACTTCCAGATCAGAAATTGGAAGATGGGCATTCCCATTGCCTCAGGATGGTAAGTATTGCAGTGAGACACTTGTAAAAACATGATCAACCAGCCACCTTGCTGTTGGAGAGATAACATTGTACAGTAATCAAGAAATGTGTGTTTTTGTTTAATTTTTTCCCCCCAGTGTTTCAGCGTATTCAACTTCTTTATTGACCTCCACATCACTTAAAACAAGTACAACCCACCTGCTATGCACATTGAGAAGATTGAGACCATGGAGGATTTTGAGAGGGAGAGAGAGGAGGAGCATCTCTGTGACTCAAACGTTTGCTACCCTGGTAGGTTTTACAAGTCTGGAGGAAAGCCTAGCATAACGCAGTACAATACAGGTAGTCCCCGATTTACGAGCGAGATCCGTCACAACGAGGCGCTCGTAAACCGTCCATCCATCCATCCATCCATTTTCGTCCGCTTATCCGGGGTCGGGTCGCGGGGGTAGTAGCCTAAGTAGGGAGGCCCAGACTTCCCTCTCCCCAGCCACTTGGAGCAGCTCCTCTGGGGGAATCCCAAGGCGTTCCCAGGCCAGCCGAGAAACATAGTCCCTCCAGCGTGTCCTGGGTCTTCCTCTGGGTCTCCTCCCGGTGGGACATGCCCGGAACACCTCACCAGGGAGGCGTCCAGGAGGCATCCTAACCAGATGCCCGAGCCACCTCAACTGGCTCCTCTCGATGTGGAGAAGCAGCGGCTCTACTCCGAGTCCCTCCCGGATGACTGAGCTTCTCACCCTATCTCTAAGGGAGAGTCCAGCCACCCTGCGGAGAAAACTCATTTCAGCCGCTTGTATCCGAGATCTCGTTCTTTCGGTCATAACCCAGAGCTCATGACCATAGATGAGGGTGGGAACGTAGATCGATCGGTAAATTGAGAGCTTTGCCTTTTGACTCAGCTCTCTCTTCACCACGACAGACCGGTACAGCGCCCGCTTCACTGCGGACGCTGCACCTATCCGCCTATCGATCTCACGCTCCAGTTTTCCCTCATTCGTGAACAAGATCCCGAGATACTTAAACTCCTCCACTTGGGGCAGGACCTCCTCCCCGACCCGGAGAGGGCATGCTACCCTTTTCCGGCTCAAGACCATGGCCTCGGATTTGGAGGAACTGATCCTCATCCCGGCTGCATCACATTCAGCTGCAAACCGCTCCAGTGAAAGCTGTAGATCACGAACTGATGAAGCCAATAGGACCACATCATCTGCAAAAAACAGAGAAGCGATTCTAAGGCCACCAAAACGGATCCTCTCAACACCTTGGCTGCGCCTAGAAATTCTGTCCATAAAAGTTAGCTCGTAAACCGGAAATCTCGTAATTTGGAACGGCCGCCATTTCTCTCGTAAATCCGGAAATCCGCTCGTAAATTGGAACGGTTTTCGCTAGCGCGACTAAAAACACTCTATTTTCATCTAAAAACTACTTTTGAGTGCATAAAAATGATCGGAAACGTGTGTTTATATGCTTAACTAACTAACTGTAGTGAAAAAACACATGAAAACTCAGTATTTTTTTCGTTTTTTCCAAAAATTCGCAGCTCGTAAGTCTGGAACCTCGCAGATCAGAGCGCTCGTAAATCGGGGACTACCTGTACAACCAAACACTGTTAGGTTCTATTGGGAGTGTCAGTCAACTGTGTCACAGATTCTAAAAAGGCTAAGTCTGGACCTCTGGACATTCAAAAAACAAAACAAAGCAACAAAAATAAAAGTTGTAGAAACGTTTCGTCTTTCATCCGAAAGACTTCCTCAGTCTGAGATGCTGTATTCAGCTCTGTCTTATAAAAAGCACCCTCTCACAGTGGATAAATCAGTTGGCTGATGACAGGCGAAACCAGCTGCTCACATGATCAAGGAGGACCATCAGCCTAACGATGGATCGTTAGCACCCTGATGGTTGTTTGCTATTCACAGAGGGCTGAGTGATACTTGCAATAACAGCATTGTAGGAGGGAGACAGTTGAACCCGGAGGCCTCCACCCCGGACACCCTGGACTCCAGGCCAGCGGTCACTCTTTCTGAGATGAAGATGTTCACATCCTTGATAGAGAGGAACGATGGTTTGAGAGAGGAGTAAAGGAGGCCATCTTTGTGAAAAGAAACCGTCCATCATTAAACAGGGGTGGAGAGGGTGCTATTTATAAGACTGAGCTGAATACAGCAACTCAGACTGAGGAAGTCTTTCGGACGAAAGACGAAACGTTTCTACAATTTTTTATTTTGCTTTGTTTTGTTTTTTGAATGTCCAGAGGACCAGACTTAGCTTTTTTAGATTTTTCTACCTGGATTATTGAGCATGCTAAGAAATGCAGCGTTTCTTCTGATCGCTGCGTGCGCACGTTGTTTCATCAGACGTAGCGAAACCATTTTTTTGAATCCAGCTGATTTGACCATAACGTTCATTTATTAAGGAAAAGTTCAGCTCCGACACATCTTTACTATAATTTTCAACAAACAAATAATTGTTTTGAGTGTTTATCTTGTTAGATTTTAAAGAGATGCAGCGTTTCTGATCGCTGCGCGCACCAGTGTTGTTTTTGACAGCCATTTTGATATTAGTTTTAGTCATAGTCTTTTAGACTAAAATACTTCTTAGTTTTAGTCTGTTTTAGTCATTTCTATATTTAATGGTTTTAGTTCAGTTTAAATCGACAAAAACTTAAAAAATTTAAGTCCAGTTTTAGTCTTTAAAAAAAAAAAAACATATTAGTCAGCTAAAAAAAGTTAATTTTGGGTTTAGTTCCTCTTTAAAGTATGTTGAACAAACAGGCAACACATAGGCACAATATTATTTTCACTTTTGCAGGCATGACAGCCGATAAAAAAAGTTCAAGTCCACAATATTTGGGTTGTCAAGGCCAAAAAAAAAATGACACTGGGTAAAAAAAAATAATGAATAAATGAAAAATAAGGGAATTGTATCTGTATTATAGTTCAGAAAGTCTATTTTTTTTATTTTTAGCTCGTTATTCTATTGCACAATTCATAATCCAAATCAAAATAATAATAATGATTTTAACTGTTTTATTATTTGTTTTATTGACATTTAATTCTGTTGCACCTTGTAGCACTTTGAGATTTTCATTAATGAAAAGTGCGTTATAAATTGAATTCATTATTATTATTATTATAAATGGAGCACTGAGTTTGTCACTGAAGATTATAGAATTTATCTGACAATACTTTATGCAGTTATTCTAAATCAAGTCAGGTGTTTTGTCGACCAGTCATCATCTCGAAGGGAGAGATAGTTTTTATTTTAATCACGATGGTTACTGAACAACACGATAAAAATCCACTTTTTGGATGAGTTTTGTACCTGGATGTGACCAACGCTGAAATAACTTCATTTATTTACTCTCTGAAGAAAAAGAATGGCTTTTTCTCTTGTGAGTGTGTAAGGAGTCACGGCTGAGTTCTTAACTCAAGTAGTCATGGGAGTTGTAGTTCTTTCCCTCTGACCTATCACAGTGTCTCTACACAGCCCCGACAACCAATCACAATACATAAACAAACGCCACGGCCATTTTGAAAAGAAAGAAGCTATCAGTTAGCAAAAGTTTCCGGACTTTTCAACACATAAAAACGCTTATAAACAGAGCAGTAAAATTCTGAAATATAGCAAATCACATTCTACAGGTACACCAAGCTCAACGCTCAGCAACACAGCGATTCAACTGTCGAAAACAACGACGGACTCTCTCGGAACCGTTCGGTCCACAGCAGATCCACAAACCAGGAGCAGAAATAGTTTCTGACAGCTTCAAATGCAATAACTACACAACAGCACTTACTCGCAGTTGTTATAAATTAGCTTATTAGGCAAAAAGTTGACGCGGAGGTCAAACGTGAATGCGCTATTCTGTGGCAAGTCAGCAGCAGTGAGTCCACTCCAAACAGAACCAGAAACAGAACCTGACCCACGCCACACAGCAGCGACATTTCTATAACCCAAACAGCTTCAAACAAGGACAGGATTATAAAAAAAAATACATACATTCGGTTCTTCTCTTCTCTCACAGTTGGGTTAAATACAAAATAAGTCCATAAATCTTTTCTGAGCTGGCGGCCGGCCGGACACCGACCGAGCCCCTTCGTGTAAAACATGCTGCAGCATCTTCCATGGTCCAGTTTGAAAAGGAAGTCACATGTGAGCGGCTGAGCGCGCAACGCGTGGCCGTGCTGCAGCTGCATCAACACTGCGGTGGTGGGCGTGACCAAACAGCTGACTTTCCGACACAATATAATTATGAGCAGATGAAATATAAATTATTGACGACCACCGACTAACATTTTCGTTCAGTCTCGTCTAGTCAACGAAAACTCACACAAATTTCGTCACGTTTTAATCATTAAAGAGCAATGATTATTTAGTTACTGTCTCGTTATTGTCATGAAAAAAAGGGGCGTTGACGAAAAATTTACGTCAGAATTTCGTCAACGAAAACAACACTG
>JBBPBX010083128.1:0-11250 GCA_038048925.1 Garcialebias charrua | reverse complement strand
TGATGAAAGCCAGTCAGCATAATATATAATCTGGTCAGGGTGTCTGTTGATGTTGACTTTTTAGTCACTTTTAACATTTCAATGCTAAATTCCTGATCTAAATCCTGTTTTTTTGCTCTAACCTTGGTGATCTTTCACAGTTTTTGACCTGTGCTTTGTGGAGGTCAAACAAAGGACGTGGGATGTTCAGTTGGACTGTATGAACGAGGGCTTCCAGCCTTGTTTAAATTTTAAACACCATCCATATGCATGATTGTGTGTGTATGGGTGGGTTGTGAAGGGCAGGGACAGGGGCTGCACATATAGATGGCTCTTTGATGAGCTGACAGAAATGAGGCCAAGCACTCTTTGTGAAGGAGCTCTCACCCCTCACAACTGACTCATGCAAAGAACACCCCCACCCCAACCTCGTCTGAAAGGCGGTCACAGCAGCAGACATTTCTTCTACTCTATTTCTTTTCATAAAAGCTTATTTATTTTATGAACGGAGCCATTAGCATTGCTTTACCTAACAGTAAAGTATGGTTGACTAGCAGCAGGAAACCATCTACAGTAGTGATGATTATAATGGATGAACGTCCCCCCGCCCTTGTGTGTTTTATGGGTTGTAAAGGAACCAACCCCCCTCCTGCACAAGAACACAGTAATAGCTTCCACACAGACAATGTTGCTAAAGCCAATTATCACCTGATAAACACTATCGCTACATCCGATTTAGGGCGGTAACACAGACCCGGTCTGGATCGCATCTTTAAACGCTGCTAATGAACAAACAAGCTAACGAGCCGACGGGGTTAAAATTATGAAACAACTGCCAAACTGCAAAACATATTTCTGTAGGCGCATTATTATTTTGTCAATGCTGATTCAGCATTATTGCCTGTTTATATTTCCATTCCACTTGCTCTTTTTGTTGTAAAATGTTACTTTTATCTTTTAGCTATATTTGCTTGTTAATTTTAGCATTTAGCTATGGTTATGTTGATTTTAGCTCAGGTCAGTGGCAGCTCCTTTGCAAAAACATACATGGGGTGAACATTCATTTCCTGAATCACTAACCACAAAAATTTTACAAATTGTATTACATTTACTGTTAAAAAGGAAGGATATATGTTGTTTAATATTTAATTTACTGTATTGATGTGTCTTCCTCGCGTGCGTCGAGGTTGTGTCTCGTGATAAACGGCAGCCTGGTTTAATAAATCAGAAAATGGGCACCACCCTCCTCCAGCCGACAGGTGCACAGCTTTCTGGACTGGATTTCTAATAAGATTTAAAATAAAAAGTCTGAAATATGACTCCAGATTAACACAGTTAAATGGGAGGGAAAGGTTAATGGAAGTAACTCTAAGAAAAAAAGGTGAAAAAAAAATGATGTTACAAAATATCATCACTGATTTCAATAGAAGACCCAGATGGGTTTTGGATGTGCAAACATTCAATTACAAGACACTGTTTAACCCAGGGGTCTGCAACCTTTATGATCAAAAGAGCCATTTCTGACCCTTTGCTCACTAAATAAAATGTCTATGGAGCCGCAAAACTTGGTAAAACTGTGATTATCAACTGGTGGCCCATGGTCCACTTCAAGCCTTTTGGAGGGGGGTTTCCAGCCAGAAGGTGGAATTATGAAGAAAAAATATAAAATTATTTTTTATATTTATTGATATATTTATATTTTAGGGCAAAAGAAAAGACTGGATTTATATAAAGAAAATGTATTTTTTTCTAGTTTTATAAAAATTCAAACACAAGTATGCAGGCATATGTGAGTTTTCTTTTTAATTGTGGAAACAATTCATTAAGTATCCTATTATGAAGTAATAAAGCATAAAGTTAAAAATTAGGCCATTTTGTTGGATATGTAATTGAATTTTAAAATGAAAATAAATACTTCCATTTATTTGACTTTTTTCTTTAATTTTTATTATCAAGTTGACTCAACATATTTATTCCAGCAACTTATCTTAAAGGTATGCCACCCCCTCCAAAAAAGTAATACAAAAATGTAATAATAATTGGTCGATTTGAGTAAAAGATTACCCCGTACGACTGGAAGTGAGCTAAAAGAAGTGGCTAACAAACAACTAGCATGATGTAGTCAACAAGATTTACTGTTATTATATGTTGGCAAAAGAAATGGCCTGGAAACTGCTAAATTAGCAATGTATTATCGTTAGTAAATAACCAATAAATCAATATCAATCAATCAATCAATAAACCAACAAACTTAAGTTTTATGTCACTTTTGGTCAAAGCTTGAAAGAGCCATTGCAGAGGGACCAAAGAACCACATGTGGCACCAGAGCCGTAGGTTGCAGACCCCTGGTTTAACCCATTGACCCACCACAGCTGCATAAGCCACAGATTATTGTTTAAAGTTTTACCATGTTGGTGAAAATGTCCCATTTTTGACTTTCCTCTGTTCTTCTCAGTTTTCTGCTGCGATCCCGTCTGGGCCCCAACAGAATCTCTCCACTGTTGAACTCGGCAGGTTTCACTGCAGCTGCTCCTGAGTTTCAGCTCATGTCAGGTCTATGAAGTGGTCGTATCAATGCGCTAAAAACAGCCGAATGTGTCCACGGAGCAGAAAACTATACGTGCCAAATGAAACTGTATTAGACCTGCCTGTTGGGATCACCGATGCCATGTTTGGATCCGCTTGACAAACGCGGGTCGTTGAACTATTCAGGCCCTGGCCTCCCTGGCAAAAGAGATCTGTGATCTCAATGGGCTCTGCCTGTTTAAATAAAGGTTAATATTGCTATTGTGAACATGCTCTGTTTTTTATCTATGCATTTTCTTTACCCACTTTTTCCTTTCCAAGTGGCAGGGGAGCTGGTGCCTCTCTCCAGCAGTCACTGTGCAAGAAGCAGGGGACAACCTGGACAGACTGCATGTCCATCACAGGGAGACAAACAACCATTCTGACTCATGCTTACATAGGGACAAATTAGAGTTGTATTTTAACAGAACATGCACGTTTTTCGTCTGTGGGAGGGAACCGGAGTACCCGGGGAATACACATGTGCACGTGGAAGCTGTTTTTGTTACATAAACTGAATATAAATGTTGCAGGAAGGTGAACAGATCTGTGATGGGCATGTCTCGTGTCTGTTTCTGCTGTTTCACCATTTTCTTGATGCTTTAAACGTTCAGTGTTCATGGTTTTAGTGTGCACGCAGAAATTAAGGCGCTGCATGAAGGAAAGCTGGAAACTAATCAACAATTCAATCATAGTTTGTGTTCAGATGAGTAAGGGGGTCATTAACACATTTAAAGGGACTGTTCAAGCTCTAATGATGCCAAACTTTGTGTTTATTCTTCGTAATGCCTTCCACCAATGGAAGTAAATAAGTGTATCGTAAATTGCTTTACAATAGATCAGTCAAGTGCATAATGTTGGTTCTCAGCCAGATTGCATTTAGTGAGTTCATTTTACAAAACCTTTTTCGATTTTGTCTGGCTTCACGACAAAATATGTCCTGCGGACTGCACTCACAATAATTTCTCAGGCCCTACGAGACCAGTAGACGCAGAGTTGTACGTCTGGTGAAGACAAGTTCAGAGCAGGCACAGCCCACTGGTGTATTTTATCAGCAATATTACGGAACAAATCAGACACGGTGTAAAACAACGATAGCTCTAAATTTTAAAGATGATATTAATTGGGGAAAAAAGACAAACTAATGCTTGAAGGAGGAGGGCATTATTTTTACAACAGTTTTTCTTTTCTTTTTTTTTTAGATAATCGAAGCATTCCACATCTCCTGAACATTCCTTATGTTCAGAGCCACAGCATGGAAACAGCTTTGGTTAAGGTTTTCAATGATATTCTTGTATCAAATGATTCTGGTCAGTTTGTGGTACTTGTACTCCTTGACCTTACCGCTGCTTTTGATACCGTCAACCACAGCATCCTCTTATCACGGCTCGAACACTGGGTCGGGGTCACAGGTGCTGCATTAGACTGGTTCCGCTCATACCTCGCTGACAGAAGTTTTTGTGTTAAGGTCGGGAACAGTGTATCCCCTTCAATGTCTCTTTCCTGTGGGGTCCCACAGGGCTCTATTCTCGGTCCACTTCTTTTCTCGCTCTACATGTTCCCGCTGGGGACCATAAGAAAACATGGTATTTTGTTCCATTGTTACGCAGATGATTGCCAGATATACCTGCCACTGAAACCAGCAAATGCAGGCTCCCTCCACCCTCTCCTAAAATGTCTGGACGACATTAAGACATGGATGGCTTCAAACTTCCTACGTTTTAATGACCAGAAGACTGAAGTCATCATCTTTAGCCCTAGCTCAGCTGCCGTCTCTGATCAAATAAACTTGGACTCCCTCCAACCCTACCTCAAACACTCTGTGAAAAATCTTGGGATGGTTTTTGACTCGGACCTTAAGTTCGATAAACAAATCAGCTCCGTTCTCCAGAAGAGCTTCTTCCAACTGCGGCAGGTACCGGTAGCTAAGCTCAAGCCGGTGCTGTCCAGACCTGATCTTGAGACACTAGTCCATGCGTTCATCACAACCCGCCTGGATTATTGCAATGCTTTGTACGCTGGGATCAGCCAGGCCTCCTCACGTCTCCAGCTCGTGCAAAATGCAGCAGCTCGACTTTTAACCGGTACACGTCTGAGCACATTACACCAGTTCTCTCCTCCCTGCACTGGCTCCCCGTGCGAACTAGAGTCGACTTTAAGATTCTGCTGTTGACCTACAAATGCCTAAATGGCCTCGCTCCCCTCTACCTCTCCGAGCTGCTGGAACCATATGTTCCCTCGCGGGCCCTGAGATCATCCGAACAGATGCTCTTGGCGGTTCCAAAAACACGACTAAAGCTCCGTGGAGATCGGGCGTTTTCAGTCACCGGCCCCAAACTCTGGAATAACCTGCCCCCCAACATTAGACAGGCCTCCTCCCTTCATATGTTTAAATCCCTGCTAAAAACCCATCTTTTCTCTCTGGTATTTCATACTGTGTGAACTGACAGTGTATATATATTTTTTACTGTGTTTTCATTTTAATATTGTTCTTATACATTTTTATTATAATTTTGCTGCTGTTAATATCGTAATGTTTACAATTAGTGTATGATATTGTTCTGTAAATTTTTTAAACCTCTTTTATGTTGTGTGTGAAGCACCTTGATAACAGTTTACCTGTTTTAACTGTGCTATATAAATAAAATTAACTTGACTTGACTTGACTTATGTTTCCGTTTTTGGCGGGAACATTTAAGTGTCAGTCCTGCTGCCAGGAAATATATTGTTTTTAATCTCAGGCTATAGGAATGTGTTCCTACTCAGATTACAAAAATAAATTAAATAAAGCGTTGCACAACACTGAAGACATTTCAGTGATCCACAGCAGAACTATATCTTGATTTATTTGAACTTTTTGCCAAGATAAAGTTGAAAACTCAGTCTGTAATACAGCAACAGTTATTATTTTCCAGGCTTGTGGGGCAAAGCAGCTTTACTTAAGAATACAAAGATTGATTTGAGGATTATTAGACTTTGATAAAGGCTTGTAGCCATGGTTTGTGTTGTGTAAATGACAGCTTACCTATCTGTTCCTGTGTGTGTGAGCGTGACGGCTGGGGCTGGACTTCAGCCTGCGCTTGCTGCTGCTGCTCCTGCAGACTCTGCGTGTCCACCGAGATGCCGCTGTCACTGTGCAGCTTCTCTCCTTCTGGTGTCACCATCTGGTTATTTGTAGCCGTCCGGTTATTAGCTGCTTGTTTGTTTTGTTTGCAGCTATTCCATCTGTAAATATACAAATATACAGGATATATAAACAAACACACACACACACAAGCTCACACTACAACGTTTTCTAAGACTCTACAAGGTAATGCAAAATGATCGTATGTCACATGAGCAATTTAATTTGTCATTTAAATGAGCAGTAAAAAAAATCTATTGAGACATTAATTTGGGATTATTTATTGACATCTAGAGGCAAAGCAACAGATTACAGCCTTAATCTGTTTTATGCTTTATTTAATACACAGCACCTTCATGGTTAAAATTTACAATCAGCTTTCAAATTATCTGTTTACAAAGATGTTTTTTAATCTACTAACATAGATGTTTTTTAATCTGTTAACATAGATGTTTTTGTAGTTGTAGCAACTACAGGGGAGTTAAGTTGATGAGCCCCACGATGAAGATCTGGGAGAGAGTTGTGGAAGCAAGACTTAGACAAGAGGTGACTATCTGTGAGCAGCAGTATGGTTTCATGCCAAGAAAGAGCACCACAGATGCCATCTTTGCTTTGAGGATGTTGATAGAGAAGTACAGAGAGGGTCAGAAAGAACTCCATTGTGTGTTTGTGGATTTAGAAAAAGCATATGACAGGGTGCCAAGAGAGGAGGTGTGGTATTGCATGAGGAAATCTGGAGTGGCAGAAAAGTATGTTAGACTGGTACAGGACATGTATGAAGACAGCAGGACAGTGGTGAGATGTGCTGTAGGAGTGACAGATAGCTTCAAGGTGGAGGTGGGAGTGCATCAAGGATCGGCTCTGAGCCCCTTCTTGTTTGCTCTGGTGATGGACCGACTAACAGATGAGGTCAGGCAGGAATCCCCATGGACTATGATGTTTGCAGATGACATTGTGATCTGTGGTGAGAACAGGGAACAGGTGGAAGAGAACTTGGAGAGGTGGAGGTATGCACTTGAAAGAAGAGGAATGAAAGTCAGCCGTAGTAAGACAGAGTACATGTGTGTGAATGAGAGGGAGGAGGTGGAACAGTGAGGCTACAAGGATCAGAGGTCACAAAGGTGCAGGACTTCAAGTACTTGGGGTCCACTGTCCAGGAAAATGGGGAATGTGGTAAAGAGGTGAAGAAGAGAGTCCAGGCAGGATGGAGTGGATGGAGAAAAGTTTCAGGAGTGATTTGTGACAAAAAGGTGTCAGCAAAGGTCAAAGGAAAAGTTTACAAGACAGTGGTGAGACCAGCTATGTTGTATGGTCTGGAGACAGTGGCATTGACAAAAAGACAGGAGAAAGAACTGGAAGTAGCAGAAATGAAGATGCTGAGGTTCTCCTTAGGAGTGACAAGGATGGATAAGATCAGGAATGAGATCATCAGAGGTACAGCACATGTTGAACAACTGGGAGATAAAGTTAGAGAGGCCAGACTGAGATGGTTTGGACATGTCCAGAGGAGGGACAGTGGGTATATTGGTAGAAGGATGTTAGAAATGCAGCTGCCAGGAAAAAGACACAGAGGAAGGCCAAAGAGGAGATATATGGATGCAGTTAGAGAGGACATGAAGGTAGTTGGAGTGAGGACAGAGGATGCAGAGGACAGAGTGAGATGGAGGAGGATGCGCTGTGGCAACCCCTGAAGAGGGAAAAGCCGAAAGAAGATTTTTTTGATTTTTAACAAAACGTTTATTAACAATTAGTAAACGTACAATCAGTAAACACAACATGAAACAATGTCAAAGACACGTCATCAGTTCACAGCGTGAAAGTCGCTCAAATAATGTGTTTGGTGAACTGTAGTTCTCCCTGAGCAGATACATTACACAACAGCCCGCTGAAGCCCCATGTCTTCAAAAAGTGCTGTATATCCCCAGTGGCTCTGTGGAAGCAGAACTCCAGCCACAGCCTGGCCTTGACGTTGCACCTCCACAGAGCCACAGCATCAAGTTGGGGTCCGGCCTGCAGCCTGTCCCTGCGAGACAAATAGATAGCCAGTTTGGCTTCAGCAATTAAAAAGTTCAAAAGCTGGCCCTTTGCTTTGCTGGCTCTGTTAAAATGGAACCCAGAAATGAACACAGAATCAGTAAAAACAACACCAAAAAGGTTAAAAACACTCGTCAATAAGCCAAAAAAAGGTTTCAGTCTCGTACAATCGACAAAAACATGAAAAACGCTCTCGGACAGACCACAGAAAGGACACTCATTTAAAACCCCCGGACTAATGATAGACAAAAAAGAGTTGGTAGCGATGGCACCGTGCAGGATCCTCCACTGGAGATCACCAGTCCGCTTCTTTATAGGAAGCTTGTAGAGGGTCCTCCACCGTGGGGTTTGTCCTCCCAGTCTGTTGGCCCACACGCAGACGGCTCTGTTCTGCAGGGTCCTTTTGTTCATGACCTTGACACAGGCCTTATACAGAGTCTTTGGGCCGGTACTGCGTAAGCTCAGCTGTGGCGTAGCGCTGGATAGCAGAGGACCACTGTCTTTTTCGAAGCCAGGATCCAGGATCAGATCAGGGAAAGGGTCTGTTGACTCTGGCGACTTCTGTCCTGCAAAGTGAAGACGGAGAAGATGCTTCTCTTTGGTCGAAAGCTTCCCCTTCACCAAGTCTAGGAAGCGCTGTGCAACTCTGGCTGACCGGACCCCCAGCTTGGACACCACGGCCTGGGTGTTGGAAAGGTCTGGTCCAGCTGCCTCCACCAGTTGCTTCAGTGATGTCGTCTTGGATCTGCACAGCACTTCAGTCAGCCCCGGTACTGCGCTGCAAGACACATCCAGCCTGGATCCATAAACTAAAGGCTCCTCCAAAAGCCAATGCAGAGAAATGTACCTCTGTGAAGGATTTAGTTTAAACAGGGCACAAGATTTAAAAACACCCTGATAAAACTGAGGTAACCCGTTTAACTTTAAGAGACTAAAATCAGTTAAAAGCAGAGCAGCATCCAGCCCCAGGTTATTCACACGCCTGAGAATGCAGCTGGCCACGTCCCTCCATACAAGGTCAGGAGGTCCTGCCAAAAACTTTTGGAGGAACTGCAAACGAAAAGTAGCAGTTCTGCTGGCCAGGTGGACAAGGCCCTGGCCCCCCTCCTCTCTCGGTATAAACAAGACAGACTGTGGCACCCAATGCTTATCGTCCCAGAAAAAATTAATCATTTCTGATTGTATTTTCACCAGCAGACCTGGTGGTGGGTCTAGGACGATAAGCCTGTGCCACAGCTGTGACGCAACAAGATTATTCAAAACAAGTACTCTGCCTCTGTACGACATTTGGGAGTGTAGCCATCTCCACTTTGCCAACTTGTTTTTGACTTTGGCCTCTACATCATCCCAGTTCTTTTGTACAACAGTTTTATTGCCTAAATAAACACCAAGATATTTAAAACCATCTTTCCTCCAGTGAAGACCTTGAGGAAGAACCGGGAGCCCAACAGGCCATTCCCCTACAGCGAGGGCTTCGCTTTTTCCCCAGTTCACTCTCGCAGCAGACAGGATGGAAAATTGTCCAGTGACCTTGGTCAACGTGCTGACGTCCTGCTGATCTTTTACAAAAACAACAATGTCGTCAGCATAAGCAGACAAAACTATATTGCTGTGAAAACCAGGTAAAACCAGACCGTGAACACACGAGCGGATTTTCTGAAGGAGGGGTTCCAGAGAGAGTGCATAGAGCATCCCCGACAGGGCACAGCCCTGTCGAACACCTCTATACACCCCAAAAGGAGCACACAGGCTACCATTGATCCTTAGCACACTCTCAATGTTGCTGTACAGTACCTGAATCTTGGCAATAAGACCAGCGCCGAACCCAAACCTTTCCATGGTTTTCCAGAGGAAGGCGTGCTCGACGCGGTCAAACGCCTTTTCTTGATCTAATGAAATCAAGGCTGATTTTAAACCCAACGAACTGGAGACTTCCAAAACATCTCTGATTAGGTAGATGTTATCTACCATAGACCTGCTGGGGACGCAATAGGTCTGGTCCCGGTGGATGACCTCTTCCATAGCTCCCCTCAGCCTAGTTGCCAGAGCCTTGGAGAGTATTTTATAATCAGTGCAGAGGAGAGACACAGGGCGCCAGTTCTTAATGTCCTGCAGGTTCCCTTTTTTTGGCAGGAGCGTAATGACTGCCCTGCGGCAAGACAGCGGGAGCGAACCAGTGACCAGGCTTTCGTTAAGAACATCCAGCAAGTCCCCTGCCAGGATGTCCCAGTAGGCCTTAAAAAACTCTACTGTGAGTCCGTCGATGCCAGGAGCCTTCTGGCCCTGCATGCTCTGGAGGGCTGCGTGGAGCTCCTGAAGCCCCAGTGGGCGCTCCAGGGAGGTGTTGGTCTCCTCAGAAACCTGGGGTAGTCCACTGCAGAACTCCCGATGCAGCTCCTCATTCTCTTTAAACTCACTGTGGAACAGAGAAGAGTAGAACTCCACAGCCCTCCTCCTGATCTGACCTGGCTCACTCAGTTGTTGCCCTGTGTCTGACAGCAGGGAGTGGATCATCTTCCTCTGCCCGTGCTTCCTCTCCAAGCTGAAGAAAAAGTTGGAAGGGGCATCCATCTCCGTGATGTTTTGGATCCGGGACCTGACTAACACGCCCTGGACTTTAGTTTCCAGCAGGTTTGCCAAGACTAGCTTCTTGGATTTTAGAGCTTCAATGTGCTCTGAATTTCCTGTGGATTCACTCAGTCGTTCTAAATCCACTATGTTAATCTCCAGATCTGTGACAGATCTGGTAATGTCACGAGTAACATTGAGAGTGTGCTGTTGACAAAGTTGCTTCATTTGAACTTTCCCGTAGTCCCACCATTGCATCAGACAGGAAAAATCACTTTTCCTCTGTCTAAAAGCAGTCCAAAAAAACTTTAGAGCCTCTTTAAAACTCTGGTCATGTGTCAAAACCGAATTAAAATGCCAGTAAGCGCTCCTAGGCAAAATGTTTCTGATAAAAACACCTCCTAAAAGCAACGAGTGGTCCGTAAAAGCCACAGGCAAAATCTGGCATGTCCTAAACACGTTAAAATGGTGCTTAAAACAATAAAAACGGTCAAGACGAGCTAAAGAGATACTGTTTTCTTTAAGGTGGGACCACGTGTACTGCCTGGAGCCTGCGTGCATCCTCCTCCATACGTCCACCAGACCATGAGACGTGACCAGCTGTCTCAGGACACGCTGGGCCGCTGGATGCGGCTCCGCATGATTGCGGTCCAAAGACTCGTTTTCTGTGCAGTTGAAATCCCCTCCTATAAAAACATAATCTTCAGACCCACAATCACCCAACCTCTCCCCAATTTCTTCTAAAAAACGTTTTTTCTCTGCATTGGCATTTGGAGCATAAATATTAATAAAAATCATGTTAAAATCATTAAAAACTGCTCTGACTAAAATACACCTTCCCTGAACGACATGTTGAACTTCCAAGGAGTTTGGAGTGAAAGCTTTTGAAAAGAGGAAGCCCACTCCTGCACTCTGGGAGGTGCTGTGGCCCAAAATGGCCTCCCCTTCCCACTCCCTGTACCAGTCTGCTTCATTAGAA